>MU702849.1:96154-108851 GCA_026770625.1 Nicotiana glauca | reverse complement strand
CGGGAGAGTTGAGGTAGCTGCATGGCGTTCGCAGCCGTTGACTTTTCCTCTTATCCTTGTCTTTTATATTCCGCACTATCAGACATTTAGACAGTTTATGTAGTAGGATATTATTCTATTCTATAGAGGCTCATATTCGTGACACCGGGTCCTAGTTGGGCTGTTTCGGTATTTTGCCAGATTTTCCGTATTTTTACCATTATTTCAGACTTTGACTTAAATAGTTTTATCTTTACTTGTTTAAACAATTGGGGTAATTGTTATAAATGGTCGGGCTTTCCTAGTAGTGTGCTGGGCGCCATCGCGACCGGGTTTGGGTCGTGACAATATATGTACACAAGCTACGGCCTCCGGCCCAAGTATACGTAGACATAACTACGACCTCAGGCCCAAAAATGCATAAAGCATAAATTACGGTCTCAGGCCCAAACATGCATAAAGCATATAAACTACGGCCTCAGGCTCAAACAGGTGTTCAACATTTAGGAACTGAGAATCATACTGAAATATATAATACTGAAATACCAAATCATATTGAGTTACACGATACTCGAATGCTAAATAGAACTGGACTGAGACATGTATTCATGAATTGATTATGAAAACTGAAACTTCAAAAATTTATGACATGCTGAGTAATCTAGACTGAGACTCATGGGAATCGAACCCAAGTCTATATTGATTATTCACTGATTTCATAACATTTAGAATGAAAGTCATGAATGAGTTACGAAGCTAGAGAATAGAAGTTCTACGAATATTCATGGAACTAAGACATAATTACTTTCGAAGGAAACTAGTAATAGTCATAATGAATGGGACATAGGGAGAATCATAGACATTCCCATATGTAAAGAGAGTTAGCCTCAAATACCTCAATTTTGCCCCTTAGTGCTGCTACAATGATCCACAATAGTAAGAACCATCAATCTACAATAGCAATATCCAATGGAACCAATATTAGTAACAAATTTCATAACTTAAGCCATTTAGGCTTATTATCAAACACCTTGTAGGCATAAATCTCTACATCTCATCACCATATATTTAGTTCTTCCAACTACCACCATTCATCAACAATTTATCGCAACATCATGATTTACCATTTATAACTTCCAACATCTCATATATGGCCATCCATCCACACCCAACCAACAAAATTCCAACAATTAATCATCTTTCAATCTCTACAATAATTATGTAATTAAATAGAGAACTTATAGCTTCCGAATCACCATACCAAGAGTTCCAATACTTATTCATACTCATATTCCCTTAATAAATTCATACATGTAAGCCTAAGGTATAGGATTACCTTTTTGGAAAAAATCTTGCAAAAACCCTCCTATGAGTTCTTAAAGAAATCTCTTGAAGATCTAAGCATTTTATATGTAGATTTCATCAATATTAGTGTAGAAATTATGGAATATCACACTAAGATAATGGAAATTTCTTACCTTGAAGATGGGAGGGGTTGGAGCTCTTGAGAGAGTGGAGGAAAACTCTAAAAGTCATCCAAAAGAAATGGGGAATATAAATCCTGAAACTGTATTTATAAGCCCAGATTTCGGACGCGGACGTGGATGCTTCGCCTCCGAGCAGTCCTCCGCTCAAGAGATCGGATGCTACGCGGCTGCTATGGCAGCACTTCACTGCCATTCCCTCTTTTCGGACGCGTCCTTGGATGCTTCGCATCCGCACAGTCCTCCGCCAGCCTTTAGTAATTTGGTCATAACTTCCTGTAGGAAAGTCCAAATGACGAACGGTTTAAAGCGTTAGAAACTAGACTCAAATGCCTTTCATTTGATAGGTTGTGCATAACTAAAGCCTTATATATCTTTAGATATACTCGTCCATAGTGTAGTCATGTGCGTACTTATTTAGAATTTTAGTCTATCATATAATTTTCCAACTTGGCTTAGACTTAGGTCTCTCCTTGGACCCCAAATCACTTATGATGTACATAGTACACTTATTATCATAACCAATTGATTATCATCACGTTAATACTCATGTAGTGCATCCACAATCAATTTAAATTTACGGAGTGTTACAGACTACCCGAAAAGAATGTTCAAGTTTAAGACTGTTTATTAAAATGAAAACGTTTCAGAATAAAGAGGTTGAAAGGAAATAGCAGTACATTTTAGGACCCATGAGTACGATTGTAATGTCATTATATTTATGTCCCGGTACACTGAATCTTGCAAACAACAAACAAAATTTTGTAATTGCCGGCCGGCTGTCTTGTTACTGTTGAGTGATTTGTACTTCTTCCGTCTCAATTTATGAGACTTCCTTTGATTGAACACTTACTTGAAAAAAAAACTTTCAAAATTTATGGTGTAAAAAAACCATAAATATTCTATAGCTATATGTAAATTATCTCCTATACTTATGACCAACAAAAAAAAAAAAAATTATCTCCTACACGTATTACTCCATATAGGAGAGGTAGTTGCATAGTGATTAGTGACTACTCGAAAAGAAATTAAAGTTGAAGTTTAAGAATGTTTATTAAAATAAAAACGTTTCAGAATAACGAGGTTGAAAGGAAATAGAAGTAGATTTTGGACTCATGCGTACTAGTGATTGTGACGTCGCTATATTTATTTCGAATTCGGAACCTAAATATTGTATTTTTGGACTCAAAGTACATTAATAGGTATTAAAAAAAAGTTACATATTATATATAGCGTATAAATAGAAGACGCTATACCTTAACGGTAACTTTTGCCGTTAAGGTATAGCGTTTTCTTTTTAGACGCTATGCTGACTGACCATTTGACGTGACAACATAGCGTATTGATTTTATACGATATACATAGCGTTCAAGAAAAAAAAATGCTATATCTTGATTATGGACCTACAAATAATTTAATTGACATAACAGTAATTTAAATTAGTATAGTGTCTATTTAAAGAATGCTTTACTTTAAAAAAATTCCACATCTTGGGTTAACCATTTTCTATATATAGTGGTTAGGATTTTAGGAAAATTCGTTCGCAAAAAATTTCAACTCCCATTCAATATATTCTTATTGTTAAATTCTGAAGCATTTTTTCCGTAATGTCTGAAGAGCGTATAATAAGAGTTTCATTATATTGGGGGAGGTTAAGATTGTGATGGAGAATAACTCTGTGAGGTATAGTTTATCTCCATAGGGTCATGTTAAATTACTACTTACAATGGAGTACGATAAATTGATATCGTTGTTATGCAAAAAAATGGGTATGAGGAAACGTTCACTGATACTCAAAGTAACCGGATGATATCCGTATTCCGTCACTCCATAAGGGGATGCTTTTTACTCGGAGTTAAACACCTACGATGATGAAAGTTTGAGGAATTTTCTGAGGACTCCAGATGAATACGGGGAATATCTTGTAATCAAAATGATGGATATGTACGTCAAGGTCGAAGAAGTTCTAGACAATGAGGTTGCTGGACAGGTTCCGGATAACCCCCAATCATCGGGTGGTTAATCTGGAGGAGTTTTTGCTGGACATATTCCGGATGAAAGAATTTTTCTTGACTTAAACTTATACCCGCCTGCTTTACATAATTCACAAGACCAGTGGTAAGCTTCAATTTCTCTTTGTGTTTACGATGTATATTTTTATTGCATTGAATTTGTATTAACGCTCATATATTTAACAGGGTTTACAGGCCGGATACGAATTTTACAAATTATGAACCCAAGATAAATTTTGGTGTGTTGGACCATGGTGGTCCATCCGGGAGCCATCACCTAAATAAAAATATACATCATGGAATTTTATCACATTACATCTTGTAAGTGAAGTAATACAGTTATATGGAAAGTATTTATTAAATTTAGTATCTTATTATTTTATTGATTGTGCAGTGAAAACGAGTAAGTTGAACCAAATGTACTCACTCAATTGGCTGAAGACGACGTATTAAATCGGAATCTGGCAAATGCACAGACTGAGGAAGAGAACAATAATTACGATAAAAAAGCTGATGAATCTGGAGATGAGACACCCTTTCCTCGTGAGGATGGTGATGAGGAGGATGAGAAGGAAGGGCCTGATTTGACGAGACAGTATGCTCCACCCCCTAGATGAAGAGTGTACGAGTCTCAAGTGTCGTTTCATTTAAGGGAGATTCCTTACCTTGATAACTTGCCAAGCACACCGGATGTGGAAGCTCTCACAAGGCATTTAATGTAATTCAGACAACAATGTTGGATGAGTCTAGACCAACGGTGCTGGCAAAGGGCATGCTTTTTCCTAATAAAGCGCGCCTAAGCAGGGCTTGTAAAATGCACAACGTAAAAGAGTGCCGTGAGATGACCGTATTAGAGTCAAGTCCATTTGTATACAAGGTTGTTTGTCACCGGTGGTTTCGGCCATGTCATTGGATATTGCGCGCGAGCAAGAAGAAGACAGGTATATGGAAAGTGGGTAAATACATTCCCACCCACACATGTGAAGTAGACACATTCAATGGGAATCACTTCAACTTGGATATTGACTTGATTTCTCTTGTTCTTATTTCATACATCGAAGCGTCCATTACTAAAAGAAAGGCATATCTCGGACGCAAACGAGCGTTTGAAATAGTCTATGGTAACTACGATAAGTCATTTGCAGATCTGCCTAAGTACGTAGCTGCACTGCAGAAGTTTAACCCCGGGACGGTTGTTGAGTGGAAGCTTGAGCAGAGTCAGGGTGAACTAGAATATATATTCAATTACATGTTCTGGGAATTTAAACCAGCAATTGATGGTTTTTTGCACTGTCGGCCTGTAATATCCATAGAGACACTCATGTCTGTGGAAAGTATGATATCAAGCTGTTGATAGACGTGGCAGTAGATACTAATGGACAAATATTTCCTCTATCTTTTTCTATTTGTGCCAATTAAAGTCAAGAGACGTGGACTCTATTTTTGAACCACTTGAAAGAGCACAATGTCAAACAGCGTTCCGGTATCTGTCTAATATTTGATCGACACGATGGTATTTTAAGTTTTGTGTAGAACTTGCCTGCATGGCAAAAACCTTATGCCTACCATTGTTACTGTGTTAGGCACCTTAAAGCCGATTTTCAGAAGGCATATCCCAACAAGGATCTGCATGATTTGATGTCGATGGCAGCAACAGACCACCAACAACATAAATTTTAGAGGCACATCGAATATATCAAGCAAGAAAATGAGCCAGCCAATCGCTGGTTAATGCAACATGACCCTGAAAAGTGGACTTTGCATGTGGATGGTGGCAGACGATGGGTAACTCTGGCTATAAATGTGTCAGAGTCTTTTAACGGGTTATTAAAGTCGACAAGAGGATTGCCTGTCATAGCCATGATGCATATGTCGTTGAAGCAGATGGCGGAGAGCTTTGTTGAAAGGTCTGCAGCTGCAGCGTCATTGATGGAAAGAGGTTGAATTTATGCCAGTGCCGATGAAGAGATTTGAGAAATACAGTCGGCGAGCACATTGGCATTCATTTTTGCAGTATGATAACGAAAGAAATATTTTTGAAGTTCGCACCGGTATCTATCAAAATTGAGGTAATAATGTACATACTATAAATGAATCTACAAGGTTATGCTCTTGTAGAAAATGGTCCCTTTACCACATGCCTTACTCATATGCGATCAAGTACTTTCAACAAGTTGGTTTAGGAGCAACAAGCTATGTTGATCAACAATATAGTGTTTCGAAGTACCTAAACACATATAGTAGGTAGTTACAGCCAGTGGGTGCTGAGCATTATTGGCTGCCTGAACCATTTAAAATGGTGTATAATAAGTCCTATTTGCGCCGAATACAAGTGAAGAAGAGAACGCGTATACGGAACCAAATGGATGTTAGTGATGCCGTTTATATGCGAAGATGTGGTATATACTCGCAAACAGGATACAACCGTCGAAAATGTCTTTCGGGTGGTTTGGGTGGCAATAGTACTCAATCTCTTGGTGGTCCTTCTTATATTATGCCTAACTATCACTGAGTTTATGTTGTAATAAGACGTTGCTATGTTTATGTTGCAAGTTTTGTAGAATAAAATTATGTTTGTTAATTATGAGTTGAACTTTTCCATTTCAATTTTTTTAATGATATTTAAAAAAATATATATTCGGAGGAACTGGAAACAACATTGAAATATCATAAGGCTAATTAATTTAATTTTCATTATGGTTTTTTTTCATATATAAATGTTGTCTTGTCCAACTGACATAAAGTTATTTTGTACTTATCGGAACTTTAACACGCAAAGCATAACATGATCAAATATTACGTTATGTCTATATATGTAGCGTGGTCAAATAGTAAGTCATGTGTGTTGTCTTATCAAATTGAAAAGGCTATCAAACTGACATAAAGTTATTTCGTATCCGTCGGAACCTTTAACATGCAAATCATAGTGTGGTCAAATATTACGTTATGTCTATATAAAGAGTGGTCAAATTTTACGTTATGTGTGTTGTCTTGTTGAACTGAAAAGGCTGCCCAACTGACATAAAGTTATTTCGTACCTTCGGAAACTTTAACACGCAACGCATAGCGTTGTGAAATATTGCGTTATGTGTGTAAATAGCTTGGTCAAAGAGTACGTTATGTGTGTTCTCTTGCCTATAAATAACTAGCTCATTCTACATATTTTCTGCGCTCAACAATAACTAATAGCAAATATTTCAAGAAAAGAGAGTGTTTTTTAACGCACAAATGGCTCAACCTATTTATGTACTAAGGTGCGAGTGTGGAAAAAAATGCATGATTTAAAGATGTTAGGATAAAGGTGAAGCTGGACGCCACTACTGGCACTGTATGAACAAGTTTTATAAAGTTTTCGTCGAACCTACTTGCGATTTTGAGGTATGTCTTGTTGAACCCTGTCATCAGGAATACTACAAAGAATTGTTGCAACACCTTCATAATGTGTGTTCACAATGGTGGGAATGTGAAGAAGAACGTAAAAAAGAGGTTGTGGAGTTGAAAGCAAAACTTAAAGAGGTAGAAGAAAAAAAAAATATGCTGGAAGAACAATTTAAGTGGTTGGAGCAGATAATAATAGGCAGTAAGAACTAAACGTTGACATGTATTTGTTTAGTGAGTTACTTTATCTTTATGTTTTTCGTGTCGTATATTTTTATTTGTTTTACTTAATTTTAATTATGTTTAGTTTCTATGTGTATGTTGCAAGATTTATAAAATAAAATTATGTTTGTTAATTATAAGTTGAATTTTTCCATTTCAGTTTTCAATGATAATAAAAAAAAATTATATATTCGTAAGAACTGGAAACAACATTGAAAATTTATAAATCTGATTAATTTATTTATGTGTGTTATCTTGTCGAACTGTAAAGGCTATCCAACTGACATAAAGTTGTTTCATACCCGTCGTAACCTTTAACACGCAAAGCATAGCGCGATCAAATATTTTGATTATTTTGTATGTGTTTGTTTAATAATTTAAATTCTTAAATATATATACCTATTGGGTTCCAGGCTCAATATTTGTGACCAAGTAGCACCAAACTATCATAAGTATTTATGTGTGTCAAATTTAATATTTTAATTATTTAATTGTACAAAGTATATATCTTTATTTACCAGTATAAGAAATACTTAAACTATAGAGATTCTACGCTAAAATAGTATACAGTTTACCACGCTAAAAGTTTCTACATTTTACTACGCTAATAAATAAATTAAATATAAACAACAAATACATTTTAATCACATAACATTAACAAAAATACATATAACATGCTAGTTTCGCAAATAAAACACAAAACGACATGGAAACAGTAATATCTAAATTCGGATATTAACATAAAAAATTAAATCTCAATTTTATATTTTTTAAGAACACTAATATCTAAGTTCGGATAAATATAACATACTAGTTTCGCAATTAAAACACAAAACGACATGGAAACACATTCAATAGGCAGTGATATAGATTATTATACAAGTTTGGACATAAAATAAATCGAAATACCTCGATGTAGTGAGTGTTTTGTGTGAAAATTTAAAGACGAAGGAGTTAAACCACAGTAATATAATGCTCCAATAGGATGTGGGACCTACGTTCTTCACCTTTTGTGTGACGGGAGGGGCCCACAATTTTAAAAAAAAATCAGGTAGTGGGGGGACCAGAAGATGGGCGATTTTTAAAAAAATGGTGGAAAGAAAGGGTTCTGGTCGGGGAAGACGAAGACTGTATTTAGATTAGGGGTATAGCGTATGAAAGGAAAACTCTATATATAGCGTACAATATCAAGAAACTATATATGGCAGTCAAAACGACAGGACATATAGTGTGCAAATTGAAGACGTTATACCTTAACGGAAAAAGTTACCGTTAACGTATAGCGTTCTATTTATACGCTATATATAGCAATGTATTTTGTTTAACACCTATTAATATATTTTGAGTCCAAAAATACAATATTTAGGTGTAGGACTCTATTATTTCCTAATGTACACTGTATCTTGCGCAACAAATTACACTACCAGAAAAAAGCCAATTCTCGATCGTCAAATCAGTTGGAAATCAATCAAAAATCTTATTTTTCTAACGAATATCCGACCAAAAAAGGTCAGTCGGAAAATACATGGTCGCAAAATATTTGCGACCGAATCAGCCAAAAATTTCCGGCGAAGTCGGTCGCAAAATAAAAAATAAAGGACGCATTTGAATTTAAGTCATTGCAACAGAATTGGTCGGTAACTTTGCGACTGATTCTGTCGCTAATAAAAAAATTAAAATTAAATGTTCCAATCGACTCGGTCAAAAAATTAAATAATAAAATTAATTTTTAATTAAATATTCCGACAGAAACTGTCATACATATTGGGTATTAATTAATTAAACAATTTCAAAGATTCGTAATTTGCGACCGAATCAGTCGCAAATTTAGATAACATATGGGGCTTATTCAGTCATAAATCTTGAATTTTTTAAGCTTAATCTTGCTGTATTTTTAATTACACCATATGCCAAATAAAAAAGCTAAACAAACACCTAGTATAACAATCCAAATCCAATATTTACTACAAAACGAACAGTAATATTTATAACAATCCAACCAACTAATCAAACAACATAAACTAAATATGTCTCTAACTTCAACTCTAAAACATTCAAATAGCAATTTTTGGATCAAAGTCTTTTTTCAGACTCACTACATTTCTTGCTTTTTTTTTTTTAACAATTTTTGAATCTAAGGCTGAGTTGCTTGAAATTCTTGCGATATTTGATCCACTTTTTGATGCATAGCTTCCATGTCTTCTTGAAAAACTAATGCACCAGCGAATAGGTCCGTTTCGTCATATGGAACTTGCCAGCAAAATTCGGTGTCATTGGAGTTGATTTGATATGGTTCGGATGCTTGGCTACGATTCATGAAGTTCTTGAAGTTCACTGTGATTTTCATACGTTTTAGCGTCCGATTTGTGCTTTTAGAGGTTGTTTTGATGTTTTGATCGTGCGAGCGAGTTCATGTTATGTTTTTGGACTAGTGTGGGTGTTTAGTTTGGAGCATCAGGGACTTGGGTGATTTTTAGATTAATTTCGGAATGTTTTGTTAAAAATTATATGTGCTGGTTCTGGTCCCATCACATTTGCAATGATTTGGTCACAAATGCGACTATTGCATTTGTGAAGCATCTCTCACATTTGTGAACATGAGTTGCTGGGGAAAAATTTGCATTTGCAAAGAAATCCCTCGCATTTGCGAAGTGTTGAATAAGAGAGGATTGGATATGGTGAAATAAGGGAGGATTATGATATTGACTCTAATTATATGGTGAGACTGGGTTGCGTGCCGCAACATATTTTATTTATTATTATTGATATTTATTAAAATAAGGAAGAAATGTGTTTGTATGGTGGGATCGGATTGCGCGCCACACCATATTTTACTTATTGTTATTAGCATTTACGGGTGAAATAAGGGAGGAATGTGTTTGTACGATGGGATCAGATTACACGCCGCAATAGATTGTGTGTGTTATATTCATTGTTGTAATGTTTTAGCTTTCAGTATTTAGCATATGAGATTCTGAGAATGGATATTGTTGAATTTACTGATTTCGAGGATTGCTTTGTTTTCATTAGTATATTGCTTTGTCGTCATTTACGCTGAGTCATTATCTCATACCTTGTTGAGTTGTTAGTAATACAGTAGTTTTAAATAAAAGAATTAATCACATGCTTACCTCATCCTATCTGATATTTCTGCTTTACTTAAAAAAGAATTGTTATTATGTTTTAATTCATTAAATTCAATATTCAAATCAGTAGCTTATCCGATGCTTTATTTTATTTGAAAATATTATTTTTTTTATCTAAATAATTTCTAAAATAAAATTATTTTCTCATTGATTTCTTACTTGGTTCAGAAATTGAAATTTTACTTTATTGTATATGAGTATATCCCTCGAATATTATTTATTAGCATTTGACACGGACACTACGTACATGGTAGCAGGCGAATTTTGCCGTGTGAAAGTAATTTGGAATATGTGGGAACAAGATGCCATGTGTGTAAGTTTGGAAGTTGTGACTTATGATATGATATTACAAAGAGTGGTACCTGGAGTAATTTTTGTTGAAATTCGTGCATTAGGAATGATTTAATTGACTGAGTTGTCATCTTCTCCCCTACTTGAACACATTCATTTTCCATTAGTATCCCAACTATGTTGTTGCTTAATTACTTGGTTGTTCTTCGTTGCCATTCGTGCTCTCCTTATCTTCACCGTCGGTTGTAAATTTAAAATATTTCTGTTGTTAGCCTTATATTGATATTCTTTTCTTGTTAGCATTATGTATTTTCCTGCACAGGTTTACATGTTTGGTAGGTTTCTTGACCTGAACTCATCACTACTCTACCGAGGTTAGACTTAATATTTACTGGGTACCTCTGTGGTATACTCATGCTACGCTTCTGCACATTTTTGTGCAAAACCAGTTACATCAGATCGAGCTGGTATTGAGACTTATGCCTGTGTGGCTGGAGACTTGAAGATACCCTTGCTTGGTGTTCGCAGGCTCCGAAGTCACCTTTTGTTGTATTTTGTTTCCGTTGTTTCCTATTATTTGTGATAGTGATGTATTGTTATTTCTAGAACTCATAGAAAAACTTGTGACCATTACTACTGGTTTTGGGATATTGTTTCATGTTGAGATTATTGGCTTATTACATAAGCTTCTATTTCATGCTTAATAGATAATTGGTTAGAAATCTATTAATTAATTTGCAATTGTTAAGCTTACCTAGTCTTAGAAATTATGTGCCATCACGACTTCATACGAAGGGAATTGGGGTCGTGACAAGTTGGTATCAGAGCTCTGGGTTCATAGGTGCTACGAGTCATAAGCATGTTTAGTAGAGTCTTGTGGATTAGTACGGAGAAAGTTGAGCTTATCTTCGAGAGACTACGAAAACTATTAGGATTTTCCGCTTCTTTCACTTCTTTCAGTCTTTCACTCATGTATGATATTGCGCCCTCGGTATCAGCTTTGCTCTAGCGGTTTGTAATGCTGGGATGGGCTACAAGGAAGATATGGATGCTCGACCATTGTCTCAATGTAACGATCCGGCCGGTCGTTTTTGGAATTTACGCCCTGATCCCCTATTAAATGCTTTTCCTAAGTTCATTTCTGCTATTTTGGATTGCCAGGACGTTCGATATTAGGATTCGGAGTGTTTTGGGGCACTTAGTCCCTAAATGAGAGTTTAAGAGTTGAAAAAATGCCCGTATTCACAACAGTATGAAGACGACCTCATAATAGAAATCTGATGGTTCCGTTAGCTCCGTTAGGTGATTTTGGGGCTGGGAGCGTGTTCGGAATGTTATTGGAGGTCCGTAGCTCATTTAGGCTTGAAATGCCGAAGTTTGAATTTTTGAAGTTTCCGGTCCGATAGTGAGTTTTTGATCCGAGGGTCGGATTTGAATTTCAGAAATTTCTGTAGCCCCTTCATGTCATTTGGGATGTGTGTGCAAAGTTTCAGGTCATTCGGGTGAGGTTTGGTTAGGTTTTTGATCGAAACTGTGTTTGGTTGAAATTTGAAGTTCTTAGGCTTGAATCTTGGCTTAATTCGTGTTTCCGGTGTTGTTTTAGGTGGTTTAAGGATTGGTACAAGTTTGAATGATGTTATGGGATGTGTCCGTAGGTTTGGTTGAGGTCCCGGGGGCCTTGGGTATGTTTCGGATGCTCAACGGAGCAATTTGAGGTTGAAGATTTCTGCAGAAAATTGCAGGTCATATTTCCTTCCACGCGTTCGCGTTGAAGGCATCGCGTTCGTGTAGCTTTTGCCTTTCTTCTCATCGCGTTCGCATCCCCCTCTACGCGTTTGCGTAGAGTAATCCTGGAAGATGTCAAATTTCTTCAATGCGTTCGCGATTGGCGACCCGCGATCGCGTAGCTTCACCTGTTTCTTCACCGCGTTCGCGTCATGGCTGTCGCGTTCGCGTAGGTCACTGAACCCAGGCCTTTGCGTTCGCATCTGCCCCTTCACGATTGCGAAGGGCATTTCTGATCCCTTGATTATTCCTTCTTTGCGAGTGCATGCTGACTTCCGCATTCGCGATGCTTTAGACCCCTGGGCAGTATTTAATATTTCAAAAATGAGGTTTTGCCATTTTTACCAAAACTCAAGGTTTGGAGCTCGGATTTGGGAGCAATTTCAAGGGTTTTCCAAAG
>MU702849.1:71269-95163 GCA_026770625.1 Nicotiana glauca | reverse complement strand
GCATTTTGGTCATTTTACCTATTTTCGCGCCCTAGCTTTAATTTCAATAGTGGAATCAGTTGTTTGCAATATTATTTACGATTTGTAATTGAATTGAATAGATTTGGGCCATTTGGAGTCGGATACTCGTGGCAAAGTCATCGTTCCTTAGTTGATTTTGCACCGGTTAGAGGTAAGTGGCTTGCCTAATCTTGTGTGGGGGACTTCATCCCTTAGGATATGATAATTGATAATTGAATGCCTTGTACGTGAGGTGACGAGCGCGTACTTGAGCTAATTGTTGAAACTCGGATTTTTTTTACTTAAATACTTAATTTGGATTTTCTTTCATAATTGCTTTATTTTACTTGCTATTATAGCCTGTGCTAGCGTAGAAGCGCATGTTTAATTGATCCAAGTTGCCTATGTGTTTTAAATTGTCTTAACTGTAGTTACGTGGAGCATGTTAGGCCAGTATTATTTGTTGCCTTGTATTGTTTCACTTCAAATTCTGAATATTTCTCTGATGTTGGTTACACATTTACATTGGGACTACGGATGCGGGATTCTGGGAGCTCCCCCTTGTTTGATTACTTTGGGACTACGGGTTTGATTCCCGGGAGATCCCCCCTGCATTTTGCTTTAGGACTACGGGACGGTATCCCGGGAGATTCCCCTGTATTTTTACTTTGGGACTACGGGACGGTATCCCGGAAGATCCCCCTACACTTTTATTTTGGGACTACGGGACGGTATCCCAGGAGATCCCCCTGTACACTGATGATTGGATTACGGGACGGTACACCGGGAGATCCTTTGATATTGATATAAGATTTGGACTATGGGACGGTATCCCGGGAGTTCCATTGGACAGTTGAGAAAAGGGCTACAGGACGGTATCCTGGAAGACCCTCGTCGGTATTCTTGTAATTTTGCTGTATTTACTCTGTGTTTCTATTTTGTCTTGCAGTACTATATTTCATTGATCTATCTTATCACACCGCTATGTTCATTAGTTTTCATCAGACTTCAATACTGCTAATATCTTGCTATTTTATTATTTCTGTCTCATTAGGGACCTAACCTTTCCTCGTCACTACCCAACAGAGGTTAGGCTTGGCACTTACTGAGTACCGCTGTGGTGTACTCACGCCTCTTCTGCGCATGTTTTTCATGTGCAAATCCATGTACCTCTACGCAGGCGCATTATCAGTAGCTGCAGAGAGCATTTCGGAGACTTGAGGTATATCTGCCGCGTCCGTAGACCGGAGAGTCTCCCTCTCACTCTACCCTTTAGTTAGCTAGATGCTATTATGTTCTTCCTTGTTATAGACTTTCTGGATGATTAGAGCAGTGTTATGTATTATCCTTAGCTTGTGTTGCCCGTGGGTTTCCGGGTCTTTGGGATGGTTCTAGAATTTAAAGTGTTAAAGTGTATGTGCCAGGCGGCAACTGTATACATTACTCATGTTATTTATCTTTTGAATATAAATTTCGCAAATGTTGTTACTTCCGCAATGTGTTAGGCTTACCTAATCATGAAGGCTAGGTACTGTCATGACGTGTTCACAATTGGTGAACTAGGGTCGTGATAAGTTAGTATCAGAGCTCTAGGTTCATAGGAGTCACGGGACACAGGCTGGTTTATTAGAGTCTCGCTGATCGGTATGGAGACATCCGTATTTATCTACAAGAGGCTATGTAACTGTTTAGGAAAAATCTTCATTTCTTTTGAATTCCTTGTTGTGCGATATTTTGACACCAAATCTAAACTTCTGTCTTCTATTCTCTCACAGATGGTGAGGACACGTGCTACACAAGAGGACCAGCCACCCATGCCCCCTACTGTCGCCGTCAGAGGCCGGGGCCGGGGTAGAGGTCGAGGACGCGCCCGAGGTGCAGCCACAGCACCCGCGCCTGCTGCCGCTGAGGTACCACCAGCAAATCCAGTTGGAGCACAGGCACCTGGTACACCTACTACAACTACTACTACTCTAGCGTTCCAGGAGACCCTAGCTCAGTTCATGAGCATGTACACTACTTTGGCTCAGGCGGGGTTGCTTCCCCTCGCTGCAGCCATATCTCAGGCCGGGGGAGGGGACCAGACTCCTGCAGCCCGCACTCCTGAGCAGAGAGTGCCGATTGAGCAGGTTTCAGAGGTTATTCCTGTACCACCTGCAGCACCAGTACAGCCCGGGGATGGGTCAGCTGTCTCAGAGGATGAGCAGCGCAGGCTAGAGAGGTTTAAAAAATATGATCCCCCAGTGTTCAGTGGCCTAGCTTCAGATGACGCCTTGGGATTCTTGGAGGAGTGTCATCGCATTCTTTATACTATGGGCATAGTGGAGTCTAGTGGGGTTTCTTTCACCGCCTTTCAGCTTCGGGGAGCCACCTATGATTGGTGGCGTACTTACGAGTTGGACAGTCTAGTCGAGTCTGCCTCACTGACTTAGACCCAGTTCTCAGTCATGTTTATGAGGGAGTTTGTTCCCTAGAGCCTCAGGGATTCATGGCGCGCGGAGTTTGAGTGTTTGTGCCAGGGTGCTATGACAGTCTCAGAGTATGCCATCCGTTACACCAGGTTGGCCAGACATGCACCGGCTTTGGTCGCCACAGTTAGGGAGAGAGTTCGGAGGTTTATCGAGGGTCTTATTCCGCCCATCCGGTCCAGCATGGACCGAGAGTTAGAGATGTATATTCCCTACCAGCAGGTAGTGAGCATTTCTAGACGGATTGAGGGTATGCTCGCCAGGGAGCAAGGGGAGAGGGAGGCCAAGAGGTCTCGAGAGTCGGGTCACCACTCTCGTACCCGTACTTCATCAGCCGGTCGTTATGGTAGGGGTTATTTTGGTCGCCCTGTTCATTCCGCCTTGCCAGTAGCCGGTAGTACTTCAGCTCCATCATTACCTCAGGAGCCTTATTATGCGCCTCCAGTTTCTAGCGCGCCTCCTACGCGGGGTACCTCCATAGTTCAGTCCAGCAGACCTAGCTCCAGTCAGTCACAACCACCACGTCCTCCTAGAGCTTGCTTCGAGTATGGCGATACACGTCACGTGGTTAGGGACTGCCCCAGACTTGGTAGGGGTGCATCTTCACAGACTTCTCAGCCACAGCGTGCTTCTCAGAGTTCTCAAGCTATGGTTCCAGCTCCCATTGCTGCCCCACCTGCCCAGCCTGCTAGGGGCGGAGGACGGGGAGATAGAGGTTGCCCTCGTGAGAGGGGTCGGTCCAGATATTATTTCATTCCTGCTTGTACGGAGGCGGTTGCCTCCGATTCTGTCATCACAGGTATTATTCTGGTTTGTCACAGAGAGGCATTGATTCTATTCGATCCAGGCTCCACTTATTCATATGTGTCCTCTTATTTTGCTTCGCATTTGGGTATGCCTCGGGATTCTTTGAGTGCCGCCATTTATGTTTCTACTCCTGTGGGAGATTCTCTTATTGTGGACCGCGTGTANTTACTCGGTATGGTTGACTTTGATATTATTCTGGGCATGGACTGGTTGTCGCCCCATCATGCTATTCTTGATTGTCATGGAAAGACCGTGACGCTGGCTATGCCAGGTGTTCCACGTATTGAGTGGAGTGGTACCTTAGATCATACTCCCAGCAGGGTTATTTCTTTCCTTAAAGCTCAACATACGGTTGAGAAGGGGTGTGCTGCTTATTTCGCTTATGTGAGAGATATCAGTATTGACACCCTTTTGGTTGATTCAGTCCCAGTGGTACGGGATTTTCCCGATGTGTTTCCAGCTGATCTTCCGGGCATGCCGCCCGATAGTGATATTGATTTTGGCATTGATCTGTTGCCGGGCACTCAGCCCATCTTNGTATGTGCATTGATTATCGCCAGTTGAACAAAGTTACAGTGAAGAACCGATATCCTTTACCTCGTATTGATGATCTGTTTGATCAGCTTCAGGGCACACAGGTTTTATCCAAGATTGATTTGTGCTCATGTTACCATCAGTTGAAGATTCGGGAGCCAGATATCGCGAAGACTGCTTTCAGGACTCGGTATGGTCATTACGAGTTCCTTGTTATGTATTTTGGGCTGACTAATGCCCCGACAACTTTTATGCATTTGATGCACAGCGTATTCAGGCCATATCTTGACTCATTTGTGATTGTTTTATTGATGATATTTTGGTATATTCCTGGAGTCGGGAAGATCATAAGCAGCACCTGAGGGTAGTGCTTCAGATTCTGAGGGAGAAGAGATTGTATGCAAAGTTCTCCAAATATGAGTTCTGGCTGAGTTCTGTGGCATTCCTAGGCCACGTGGTGTCGAGTGAGTGCATTCGAGTGGATCCGAGGAATGTGGAGGCCATGCAGAGTTGGCCCAGGCCCTCCTCAGCTACTGAGATCCGTAGTTTCCTTGGCTTGGCGGGTTATTACCGTCGCTTTGTGGAGGGGTTCTCATCGATCGCGGCTCCTATGACTAGATTGACCCAGAAGGGTGCCCTATTTCATTGGATAGAGGAGTGTGAGGAGAGCTTCCAGAAGCTCAAGACATCTTTGACTTCTGCCCCAATAGGATGTAACTACCCGGCCGGTCATTTTTGGAATTTATGCCCCGATCCCCCATTAACTGCTTTCCCTAAGTTCATTTCTGCTATTTTGGTTTGCAGGGACGTTCGGTATTAGGATTCGGAGTGTTTTGGGACACTTAGTCCCTAAATGAGAGTTTAAGAGTTAAAAATGGCCGTATTCGGAAAAGTGTGAAGATGACCTCAGAATGGGAATCCGATGGTTCCGTTAGCTCCGTTAGGTAATTTCAGGGTTGGGAGCGTGTTATGAATGTTATTGGAGGTCCGTAGCTCATTTAGGCTTGAAATACTGAAGTTTGAATTTTTGAAGTTTTCGGTCCGATAGTGACTCAGTTGAGTTGAGGAGATTCAGTCATTATGTCTTAGTTATGTGCGGGCGGGTCTCCGAGAGTTCTCGATGATGTCGACCACAGCTTGAGTCGATTGTTTGCTGCGAACATAAGGAATATGTTGTGCACTATGGTTTTCCTAGATATATATCATAAGTTAATATGATGTTGGCGTTGTTGGATATCGCATGTGAAGTGCGTGTATTTTAGGAAAGCACCATGTGATTTGGGTTGCGGATGCTTGGCTAGTGGTACAGTTATTATCGAGATCTAACGGCTTTTGAAGTTCAGGTTTTTCTACGCGGTATGGAAGATCTATGTAGGTGTTTTCGTAAGATGATGGAGTGTGTGTGACGCATCGGCCATTTGAGTAGTGTAGTTAAGATCGAGTATGGAATTTCTGGTATTCTTGAGGTTTTGGATGGGGTGTTCTCATAAGTAGACTAATTCTTGTTTGCGGCCTTTGAAGAACTACAGAGAATGGAATAACTGATGGCATAAATTATTGATAGGTTGCTACATACTTTTGGAAAGATATTTACCTATTTGGGAGTGATTAGAATTGGTTTGGCGGCTATTTGAAAGCTCAATGAGGATGTGTATTCTATATTTACCTTAGCTTCTGCATGTGCATTAGTCACTTCCTGAATCTCTTTACCACATGTATATATTAAATCACCATGTTCATCCCTCAAGCAGAACCCTATGGAACTTCTTCCTGGATTAACCCTAGATGCCCCATAAGTGTTTATTTTTATCCAACCTTGCATTATAAATTCCTATAGTACCTTGTTAGTCTTCAGCTTAGGGATATAATTCTCCATCATCTGCAGAATGTCATGCCATCTATATGGCAAATAAGGGATCCCACGCTTTCTCACTTTGATAAGTTCTTGATTAGTTGTGTAGACTTGAAAAACCACGTTGTTAGTAGACAAAGGTTCATAATATTTATTACTGTTTCTCCTTTCCACTGCTCCCATACAATGATACAAGGTAAGGCTAAAAAGATTGGCTTCAACCTAGTTATTACCTTTAAGGTCCAACACTTGATTATATCTTGATGCAAACTCAAACCTTCAAGAGATATTCTAGCATGATTGAGGAAATATGACCACACCTTTGTAGCTGTGTAAGATCCGAAAAGCACATGGCTAATTGTTTCTTCATTTGGCCTCATACAACACCAGCATTTGAAAGGCATAAAATATCCCATTCTTCTTAGAGTAGAATCCAGAGGTAATTTACCTCTCCATAGCTTCCACATGAAAAAGGAAATTTTAAAAGGCAGTCCAGTAATCCACATATAGAGAATGCAATAGTAGAATCTTTCCTTCTTCTCAGATATTGCCAAGCAGTTTTAACTGAAAATTGCCCTCTAGTGTCTAGACTCCAAATAGGTTTGTCCAGTTCAATTGAATGTTCAGGGCATGGTATGTTATCTGGTAACAGTTCTCTAAGCTTCTCCATATCCCACTGACCATCAATCATCACTTCATTCACATTTTGAGTTGATTCATCAACTATGAGTTCTGGAGGTGTCACAAAATAAAGTGCTCCTAATCCTGTCCAATTGTCAAACCAGAAAAAAGAAGATTCCATCTGAATTTTCCAGTAGTTTTGATGCTCCACAATATCTCTGCATTCCACATCTTCCTCCATACATGAGAGCCATATCTCCAAGGAACAATAATTTCATTAATCTTTTTGCGTTTTTTTGACACATGAAGGAACTCCACAATGATGGTTTAGTCCTAAAATTCCACCATAACTTGCAAAATAGGGCCTTGGACATATCATGCAATGAGCTAAATCCTACCCCTCCTTCTTCTTTAGGTATGCAAAGATTGTCCCAAGAAGCCCAGTGTCTAGTCTTGCCCTCCATCGAACTGCTCCAAAAGAACCTAGCAAATACCTTGTGTAACCTGTTGATAACATAAGCAGGTGGATTCACTGCAGACAGGAGATGAATAGGCATGCTTTGCAGCACACTATTAATCAGTACTGCCCTTCCTCCTACTAATAATATCTTCCCTTTCCAAGTCTGCAACTTATCCATTACCTTTGTAATTAAATCGTCATAATAATTGATCCTTCTCATTGAGTAAAAGATAGGACAACCAAGATAAGTGAATGGAAATTCCTTTCTCCCTATCCCAGTAATTCCTTCAAACTTTTTCACCACCTCTTCACTTGTAAAATGATGTACATAAACAACATATTTTGACTTGTTAATCGACTGACCTGAAACTGCTTCATATGAATTCAATACATCCATGATCAACCTTAAGGAAGTGGCATCTGATGATGAGAATATAATTATGTCATCAGCATAGGCAAGATGGTTTATTTTTGGACTCCATTTGGCATGCCAAAGCCACGAAAATATAGATTTCTATGTAAAGCATTAAGACCCCTTGACATTGCTTCTACAACCAATATGAACAAAGTAGGTGATAATGGATCAACTTGCTTCACTCCTCTAGAAGACATGAAAAAGCCATGTGGTTGCCTATTAATAAGAATTAAATACCAGTTATTAGATACAATACCAAAGATCATGCCAATAAATCTCCCAGAGAAGCCCATTTTCCTTAACACTTTTGTAAGAAAAAGCCAAGAAAGTCTATCATATATGCCTTCATCATGTCCAGCTTTATAACAACATTTGGACCTGCTTTAGTTCTCATCCTAATGTCAGTAATTATCTCCTGAGAAAGCAGTACATTCTCAATCATACTTCTTCCTTTAACAATTCTAGCCTGCTCATCTGAAATTACATTAGGAAGAATATCAACTAGCCTCTCATGTATGACCCTGAAGATAATTTTGTTAGAGAAATTGCTTAGGCTGATTGGCCTCAAATCAGAAAAGGTCTGCACTTCTTTCTTTTTTGGTAACAGAACTAAATTTGTGTGAGTCACAAATTTAGGGAGTTCTTGTCTACTGAAAAATGACCTCACCATCTCTAATATATCTTCACATATGATCTCCCAGTAAGCATGGAAAAAATTCCTATTGAATCCATCAGGACCCACATGCACTATCCCCATTCAATCCAAGAATTGCTTTCTTGACTTCATCTAATATTGGTTGTCTTGTTAGTTGGTAGTTCTGCTCATCACATATAATTATAGGCACATGATCCAAAATTCTAAAGTCTGTAGGAACACTGTCCTCATGAAACTGCTGCTGAAAAAAATGCACAGCCTCTTCTGTTATATTTTCTTCATCCTCTATCCATACACCATGTCTATCTTATATTCTCTTGAGCTGTAACCTTTTACTTTTGCCTTTCACTTGAGCATGAAACAATTTTGAATTTCCGTCACCATCCTTAAACCAGTTCAAGCTTGCCTTTTGTTTCCAGAATTGTTCTTCCAGAGCAAATACTCTAATCAGATCAGCTTTCACCCTATGAAGTCTTTCACGATTATAAATTGTAGGATTCAGCTCAAATTGAGTTTCATGCACCTTAATTACTTCCTCCAAACTAGCAATCGGCTTAAATATGTCTCCAAAAGTAGCTTTACTCCAAGTAGATAAGGCTTGCTTCAACTTTTCCGTCTTATAGTTAAACAAGATGAACGGACTCGCATGGAAATCAGCTTGCTAGTTTTCTTTTACTACATCAAGAAATGCCTTATGTTTTATCCAGAAATTCAAGAATCTAAAGGCTTTCTTGATTGGTCTACTGTTAAGATTGCAAGAAAGTTGTAAGGGACAATGGTCTGACCCAATCTTTGGTAAGTGCTCAATCTCCAGACTTGGCCATAATTCTTGTAGTTCCATATTTCCCAAACACCTATCCAGTCGTTTAAATATGCAGTCTTCCTCAGCTCTCCCATTCCACCAGGTGAAAATACTGCCTTTGAAGCCAAGATCAAAGAGGTTACATGTAGTTATACAATGTCTAAAATCATCTATCTCATTCATATGAACTGGCAATCCACCAAATTTCTCCTCTTCATCCCATATCACATTAAAATCACCACCAACTAGCCATGGTATGGACATATCACTAGCCAATGAATATAATGTATCCCACAGTTCAATTCTTTCGATTGCAGTACATTTGGCATACACCATGGTAATTATGAACTCCTTCTTACTATCAGTATCAAGCATCTTCAAGGTGATCTGCTGCTCCATGTTAAATAAGATGTCAAAGTCATACTTTTGGTCTATAAAGAGCCATATTTTATTGGATATATTTACCACCACTTGTTCAAAACCAAGCCTCCTTCTCTATTGGTCAACAGTCCTAATCTGCTACTTTGGTTCCATTAGGGCAATAAAATCAAATTGAAATTGTCTATCCATTGTAATAACTCTTTCAAAAGCTTGCATTGTATTTACTGATCTAATATTCCAAATAAGAGCATTCATCATCAATTAATGGATTTAGAGAAATTTCTCCTTGTTTGGACACCTGTAACTTGTACTCCAGTGATCTTCTTGGCTTGCTTTTTCCTCCCTGTACCTGCTGATTTCCCAATTTGCACCTGCCTAGGAGATATATCTCCTTGTTTATCTGCATTGAGGAAGTTCTAAGTAGTCAATTCGGTATCCATATCTTTCCCTTTTATTCTGTGTGTCTGTCCCTCTTCTTCATATTTATCCTTCTTGATCAACTGATTCTTACTAGGTTTGGTTACCAGACTCTTGTCAGAATTCTTGATCAACACTATCTCCTTTGTATTTGCTGAACTAGGAGCAATAACTGTTGTTTGAAGATGAGGATCATCAACCCCATCCACTACAAATTCACCTATATTTTGATGCATATCCAAAGCTCCTTTTTCTGAACCTGTTCCACTTGTTGCTGATTTATTTCTCCCCTTTTATCTCTTGGATATCCTGGATCTCCTGGATCATCTAAATCCCCTGCTTCAGTTGTTTGAACAGTAGGTACCTGTGCCTCAGTAGGAATAATTTCATTGTTATGATTAGGAGGTGGTACTATGTTATTATTGTTCTGTTCAATATGTAAGGGTTGCTTAGCTGTGATATTAACATTGACACCTTCTTCTGCACTTTGTATTTCAAGTCTGGTACTCTTATCATTGACACTTTGTTGTTCCCCATCCAGATCCCTGTCTTGAACTTCTTCCACATCTTCATGCCCTTCTAAAAATTCTCCTTCATCAGATTCCTCCTCATGTTGTTGATCCCATAATCTACTTCCCACAAATGTCATCTTATCCTTAAGATTCTCTTGCTCAGATTAGTTGTGACATTTAGAACTGGGAAGGTTCTATTCACCCATTGAGCAGTAGATTCTTTGTCTTTATTTGTACCTTCCTTTGCTAAAATTATGTTTTCTCCAACATTTTCCACATTGAAGATGAAGCCACTCCAGTAGATTTAGGAGTAAAAACTGAAGACTTTGGATTCAACTCTTTCTGCTTTGGAGTGTCCTGCACAACAACTTCTTCCATAAGAATCAATTGGTTTTCATTATTACCCTCATCTTGTACTTCCAACGCTGAAAACTTGTTTGTAGTTTGAATTTGTTGGCCTACATCAGCAGGTACAATTTGCCTTCTCTCCTTATCATTGTTTTGTTGATTAAGAACTGCTGCTTCTCGCCCTGATGTTTCAGTATGATTAGCACTATTGCCAGTTGCATGTATCTGCTGCCTTTCTCCTTGATTGACTGGATCAATTTCTTTTCCTGTGATCTCTTTATTTCCTGCCTTCCTCACACGATTATCCTTTACTTCTTTCCATTTTTCTCCATTTGAGTTTACATTACCTACAACTTTCCCACTCGACAACATCATCAAAGGTTGATTATGCTGCACCTTATTCTGCTCCTTGCTATGTTCTACCTGCTAGTTACCTTGATCATATAGAGATAACTCAGGATGTATTCTCCAACATTCAAAACTACCATGTCCTTGTAACCTACAATCTTTGCAGTACTTGGGCAACATGTCATATTTTACGTTAAACCATTCAGTTCTTACATTCCAGTAGCTTCATTGATAATATTCATTCTTATCGTTTTGGATGATCAGCTAGCAAATCGACCAAGACTTTGACCCTAGCACAACTAGGTCTAATCTTATTGATGGTAGCCATATCCAAGTGCAATGGCTTTCCCACAGCTGAGGCAAGAGAAAAAAGACACTCTTGCACAAAATATGTAGGTAACAAACCTGGGAACGATATCTAGGCCATCGCCATTAGAGTCTCCTCTCCTGCTTTAAAATTCATATCATATATTAAAGGTCTGATTTTATATTCATGGCCATTCTTGTCCTTAATATATTGATCACCTTTCGACGTAAAATCTACAAAATCCTGCCATAAGGTTATGCGTATAAGGACATGCCTATCTCTCAAATAGCCAATGTTACACTCTCCCTTTATATCATATTGCAAAGGGACAATGCGACGAATTTCGTTTAATTCTTGCCATCCATACGCAAATTTACCAATGACAGCATATTGAAGGCCTTCAATCACGTTCATACGATCAACTTCAGCTTCAGTAAACATCACCATTGGATGTCCATTAACAAACGCTACTCGATGTAAAAGAATTGGGTCAACATTAGAGTCACGTTCCTGCATGGCACTATTCGCCATTAATGGTTTGAGGAGTTTAGTCTAATCTAAGGGCTGGGTATCGTTGTTAGATATGGTGGGGGGCTGGGCGATGGTGGTGAGAAGCTGACCAACCGGAGTAATAGGCTGGCCGCCAGCCAAATTGGCCATGACAGTCGTAAAATATTTTCTCTCTCTAGGACGTGAAATATCGCCAAAGCCTCTCTCTCTAGGGTTTTCTCGACACTCTGGGAATTTTTTTCCATTTCTATTGCAAAACTGACTTGTCTCTTTTTTTCTTTTTTTTACTGCTTTCCTTTACTACTACTTTAAATTATGAAAATGTTGTCCTTACTGATTTCTTAACGTGCAAATACATGACAACATGCCTTTAATTATTGCATAATCATGCCCAACATCATATTCCACTCGTGCCACGCAAATCATATAGCAACGCTTATAATAAGTGATTGCGCTACCAGTCTAAAACCCCATAAAAAGCTTACTCTGATTAAAATTGTGCATGTATCCTGGTCAAACCTAACTGAGTCAGTTATGTTGTTCGGATAATGACTCTTTAAGATAGACTTGTCCAAAGTCCACTGGGTTTCTCTAGAACCCAAACGGACATCGTCATGTTCTGTGCATTTATTTGGAGAACTAAATGCTTTATGCCAATTATTGCTATTAAATAGTCGAGTCTAGTAGGGGTGAGGGCCTAACCCTTTTGCCGTGTAGAAATATGAGGCACGAAGTCCCCAGATTCGGCATGGTCACCAACATCCACCCAAAATTGCTAAGCTGGTGGGAGGATCTTCACTCTAGTGATTAGACTCTTATCCAGAAATATATGGGAAACCTACCTTCTCTCCTGGAAATTCAACCCAACAACAAGATCATAGAAGTTGCTACTCTATTTTGGGATTGTGAAATGTTCGTCTTCCGGTTCAGAGAAATTAAGATGACACCTTTGCTAGAAGAAATATGAGGATTAGCCGGTTTAGCATGAGAGACTCCAGGTTTGTTAATGCCTGAGAACCGTAAAGGCATGGGTTTCCTCAAATTGATAGGTCTGAAGAATAATCCAAAGCTGACATGCCTCAAAGAATCTTATATCTCCTTTGACTATTTGTACAAGAGATATCGTCACAACAAATCCTACCATACCTATCCTGATGAGTTTGTCATCACCTCATTAGGGCATATTCATCAAAGGGTCTTTGTATTAATGTTCTATTTTTTTGGGGTTGATTGTGTTTCCAATGAAGAAAGGAAGAATCTACACCCGACCAGCCATGGTCACTAAAACCTTAATGGAAGTAATTGGAGGGCAACCATTCAGCATTTTGCCCATGATCGTAACGGAAATTTACCGAGCCCTAGAGAAGTGTCAACGGGGAGCTAGTCACTTTGAATGTTGCAATTTGCTACTTCAACTGTGGCTTGTGGATCATCTACAAAAGGGTGAATACCGACAAGGAATTCAACAAAGGGACTGGGGCGATCTTATTGCTTTCCATCACCCAAGTGAATGAATTATATCCCTTATATGTTTGCTCAGCTAGAGGATGCCAAAGGATTGTTCGAGCTATTTGAGAATTTGACCGAGGAGCAAGTAAAATGGATATTTGAATGGTTTCTGACCAAAGAATTCATCGGCCGATCCCGAGACACACCTTTTCTGATATTGATCGGTCTGAGAGGAAGGTACCCTTACATCCCACTCCGAGTTATGAGGCAGGCTGGTAGGAAGCAGGTTGTACCCAGGGTCAATAAGATGAGTCACTTTCGGGCTGACTTCCAGGATGATGATAGCCCGTACAAGTGCCAAGCTCAACATATGTGGCACTGCAAGATCGTCATGGGGAAAGATACCATCGAACTAGATAGATACCACATCGGTTGTACTCTCTACTATTTCGGTTGGTTGGAAGATAATCACAATGGTATGAGTCAACTGGGTTTGTTCGAGGTAACATGATCATAGATGAAAAGGCCGAGGCATAGGTCAAATATAATCTACTACGCAAGAGAATCCGAGAATGCAAAAGTGAGCACCGTGAGATATAGGAAGCCAATCAAAAAATAATTGAGGAA
Source organism: Nicotiana glauca (assembly GCA_026770625.1). Classification (NCBI taxonomy): domain Eukaryota; kingdom Viridiplantae; phylum Streptophyta; class Magnoliopsida; order Solanales; family Solanaceae; genus Nicotiana; species Nicotiana glauca. The sequence goes on along the minus strand of MU702849.1, from coordinate 81,650 downwards.
TGGAAGGATATGGCTGTTAGCACCAACAAGCGACTAGGATATTTGGAGCGAGGTATAGTAGAGTTGGAAAAGAAATTTCTCAAGAGGGTCAAATACTACCGGAATGCTGAAGGAAATGAAGGCGGACATCTAGCCAGAGCCTACCTGCTGCTAGGACTACTAGAGTTAGGGAAGCTATTCGATGGAGCCAAGGACGCTAAATCAGTGGAAAGTCCTTCTGAGACCTAATAGATAAGAGTTTTCTTCTTTTTATGAAATGTAATAAGGCCAATGACCACTAGCAACTTTTATTTTTTGTTATTTAGTGTAGGTTTGGGATTCGTCTATTTTTTATCAATAAAATGAGGCATTTAGCATTCCAAGTTATCCAAATCAACTTGCCGCTAGGCCTACCTTGGGCACAACGAGGTTCCCAAATTAGGACACATTTTATATTCCTGCACTATGTGTTTAAATATTGCAACATTTTGTTTTATAATCCTCACTAACTTGTTACCTTTTTTGTTTTTTTACTTTTTTTTTATTTCCCTTCCCCAAAGGTTAGTTCGTGCACTCCGGAAACATCATCGTATTCCACAAGATCCAGGGGCCCTCCACCCACTCCTCCTCTTAGTCCTGTCAAAAACAAGAACAAAGGGAAGATGGAAGAATTGAACAACGCCAGAAAGGAAAACTCAACTGAACGGGTAGAGGTCACTTATGGTCATGTTACTCAGGTTTCCAAAGAAAATACATCCCAACACGAACAAAATGATTATAATTGGGAAGAATTCAAAAACTGGTTGCCACTATAGCGCAATCCCTTATACCAACTAGAACAACCAATACCACCTTTTGAGCAAACTTTCCAACAGGCCGTCATTATTTATGGGAGAGACGAGGAGGAGGCACTTGCTGTAGTGAAGAACTTGTGCTTAGAAGATGATGACATGGATTGCTGTGTTGTGTTCGAGGAGAAGGGGGAGGAAGGTCCTTCCATATAAGCCGTAAGTAGAGGAGCACACCTTAACAACTGGACTATCAGAAATACCAGAGCCCGGAAAGCCTCGGGGTAGCAAGGTTGAACAAACATCATGCACTATCTTTTATTTTTGCTAGTTTATTTTTTCCTTTCGCATTTTTGTTTTCTGTAATAAGATCTTCAATATTCAAAACAATTATGCAATTTATCAAAGCATTTCGATTTTCCTTATAAATCAACACTCTTATTATTTTCTCTCATTACTTTACTTATATAACATTACTATTATTTATCTTGATGAACCAATAACTGTGACATGTAATGAGACAACACAACAAACAGACATAGATTCATAGGAAGATGCCATACCGGAGGAGATTGTTAAGTAAGTTGAGAATTTTGAAAACAGACCGAAGTCCAACCTTGACGAGACTGAAATTGTTAACCTGGGGGATGAAGAGAATGTCAAAGAAACACGAATGAGCATTCACTTATCGTCATCAGAAAAAGAGGGAATACATAGAATTTCTAAGAGAATATGAGGACATATTCACTTGTTCGTACAATGACATGACTGATCTGAGTACATCTATTATGGCACACAAACTACCAACTGATCCAACATGTCCACCGGTAAAATAGAAGCTCAAAAAGTTCAAACCTGATATGAGTTTGAAAATCAAGGAAGAAGTCACCAAATAGGTCAAAGCTAAAGTTCTCAGGGTAGTTAAGTATCCGACATGGTTAGCTAACATCGTGGTAGTACCAAAGAAGGATGGGAAGTTTAGAGTTTGTGTCAACTACCTGGATCTCAACTGGGCCATTCCAAAAAATTACTTCCCTTTACGAAACATACACATCCTGATCGACAACTGTGCCAAGCATGAGTTGCAGTCATTTATAGATTGCTTCATTGGGCATCATCAGATCTAGATAGATGAAGAAGATACTGAGAAAACGACTTTCATTATGCCGTGGGGAATGTACTGCTACAAGATGATGTCGTTTGGGTTAAAGAATGCAGGGGCCACCTACATGAGGGCCATGATTGCCATTTTTCATGATATGATACACAAGAAGATCGAGGTGTACGTATATGATGTTATCATCAAGTCCAAGAAGGCCACTAATCACATGGAAGATTTGAGGAAGTTTTTTAACAAATTACGAAGGTACAACCTGAAACTGAATCCCGCAAAGTGTACATTTGGGGTTGCCGCTGGAAAATTGCTTTGGTTTATTGTGAGTCACTGGGGAATAGAACTGGATCCATAAAAGGTCAAAGCTATTCAAGAATTGCCACCACAAAAGAACAAGAAAGAGGTGATGAGTTTCTTGGGGATACTCAACTACATCAGCCGGTTCATAGCACAATCTACAATTATCTATGAGCCAATCCTTAAGATGTTAAAGAAGGACACCATTACTAAATGGACGGGTGAATGTCAAAAAGCTTTTGACAGAATCAAGGAATACTTGTCAACACGACCAGTCTTAGTCCCCCCTAAGCCAAGTAGACCTTTGTTACTCTATATTGCTGTATTATTTGGTGCCTTCGGTTGCGTCCTAGGGCAGCATGATGAAACGACAAGGAAAGAGCAGGCCATTTACTATCTCAGCAAAAAGTTCACTCCGTACGAAGCCCGGTATTCTCTGTTAGAGCGTACCTATTATGCTCTGACTTGGGTGGCCCAGAAGCTGAGGCACTACTTCTGTGCCTATATTACATATCTCATATCGGGATGGACCCTTTGAAGTACATCATTCAAAAGCCCATGCTCACTGGCAAGATCGCCAAGTGGCAAATCCTGTTGAGTGAATTCGACATTGTCTACGTGACTCAGAAGGCAATCAAGGGACGGCACTAGCAGATCACCTTGCTGAAAATCCTATAGATGGAGAGTACGAACCCCTAAAAATGTATTTTCCTTACGAGGAGGTATTATTCGTAGGAGAATACATTCCAGAATACTATGATGGCTGGAGAATGTTTTTCGATGGAGCAGAAAGTTTCAAAGGAGTAAGCGTAGAAGCAGTCCTAGTGTCAGAAATCGGTCAACATTATCTAGTGTCTGCCAAGCTCAGGTTCCCCTGTACTAACAATATGGCCGAGTATGAAGCCTGCATCCTATGGCTCAAGATGGCCATTGACATGAACATACAAGAGTCTCTAGTAATTGGAGATTTAGACTTACTCATACATCAGGTCTGAGAAGAATGGGCAACCAAGAACTCTAAGATACTCCCATATCTGCATCACGTGCATGAACTGAGAAAGAGGTTCAAAAAGATAGAATTCTGACATGTTCCCAAAATCTAGAATGAATTCACCGATGAATTGGCTACCCTATCATCCATAATACAACATCCAGACAAAAACTTCATTGATCCCATTCCAATAAAGATCTACAAACATCCAGCTTATTGTGCCCATGTTGAAGAAGAAGTCGACGAAAAGCCTTGGTTTTATGATATCAAGGAATACAAGGGAGAATACCCAGAGCTTGCAGGTCTTATTCAAAAATGTACCCTTCAGAGGTTATCCAACAACTTCTTTTATAGTGGAGGAATCCTGTACAGGAGGACTCCTGATTTGGGGTTATTAAGGTGTGTTGATGTAAAGGAAGCATCTAAACTACTAGAAGAAATCTATGCTAGGACCTGTGGTCCGCATATGAACGGTTTTGTCTTAGCCAAGAAGATACTCCAGGCTGGTTGCTTTTGGATAATTATGGAAATAGACTGCATCCAGTACGTTTGAAAATGCCACTGCTGTCAGATACATGTAGGCATGATAAAGGTACCTACAAAAGAGCTTAATGCAACAAGCTTACCATGGCCGTTCGCTGCTCGGGGAATGGATGTTATTGGACTGATCGAGCCTGCCGCTTCCAACGGGCACAGGTTCTTTCTAGTAGCAATCGACTATTTCACCAAATGGGTCGAAGCAGCATTTTACAGAGTAGTAACTAAGAAAGTCGTGGCAGGCTTTGTCCGCGACCGCATTGTTTGTCGGTTCGGGATTCAAGAGACAATCGTTACTGACAATCGCTCCAACCTCAACAATGACTTGCTGAAAGCTATGCGAGAAACTTTCAAAATCAGACAAAAGAACTCTACAGCCTACTGACCTCAGATGAACGGAGTTGTGGAAGCCGCCAACAAAAACATCAAGAAGATATTAAGAAAAATGATTGAGAAGTATAAGCAATGGCACGAAAAGCTATCATTCGCTCTATTGGGGTATCGCACCACTGTCCGCACATCAACTGGGGCAACCCCCTATATGCTGGTTTATGGTACAGAAGCTGTCATCCATGCCGAAGTAGAAATTCCTTCCTTAAGGATCATACAAGAAGCTAAGCTCGACGACGCAAAATGGATGGCAAGTCGTTACGAGAAGCTAGCTATTATAGATGGGAAAAGAATGAATGCAGTTTGCCATGTTCAACTTTATCAGAATAGAATGTCCAAAGCCTTCAACAAAAGAGTCAAGCCAAGACATTTCATATGGGGGCAACTGGTGTTAAAGAAAATTTTCCCGCATCAAGATAAAGCCAAAGGGAAATTCTCCCCTATCTGGCAGGGTCCATAGATAGTTCACCGGGTTCTGACAGGAGGAGCCCTTATACTTGTAGAAATGGACGGAGAAGTTTGGCCAAAACCAATCAATTCAGATGCAATCAAGCGTTACTATGTGTGATTTTCATGCTTCCTTATATGATTTAAATTGAACTACGTCTAACCTGATTCCTGTTTAAGAGTGGAAACATAGGCAGCCTTATGGGTTCGGTCACAATTCAATAATATTTTAGTTTTGCCCCGCCATTGGAAACTGGGACAGAAGTTTGAGGAGGACCCTCAAAATTGCGAAGTAATTTCAGCCAATCATCACAAGCAGCCGTCAAAGAATTTTGAGGACCTTTAAAATTCCGTAACAAGAGAGGTTGAAATTTTTTGAGCCACATCACAGTCGTCGGTTCATTTAAAAGTTAGTTTTTAAATATATACTTATGTCATATTTTTACAAATTCATGCATGTTTATTATCGAAGTCACTTGGTTCAGCAACGCTACCCCCAATGATACATACGGTATCACCAGATCAAAGACGAACAGGCCAAGCAAAGCCCACGGGGATACAAACTAACCTCCCCTCTACAAAACTCATGATTTTTCTTTGGATGCAGAAACTTGAATTGTGAAAGGATCTGACATACTATACACCCACGGGACAAACGTTGCTCAGGAATACAACCTTCGTAATTGTTACATTTACCAGCATTTGCTATGCACGCACGCCGACGACATTCCCTATATTGAAATGTCCCCAGCTGTCACAATATCGCACCTGCTATCATCTAAGAAACTATATTAAGATTTTCCATTTTATTTTATTTTTTGCATTGTATAAGGCTACCATTCTGCCTTTCGAGACTAAACACTGTCTCCATCTGCATTTTTTGCATTGCATAAGGCTACCATTCTGCCTTCCGAGACTAAACACTGTCTCCATCTTCATTTTTTGCATTGCATAAGGATACCATTCTTCCTTCTGAGACTAAACACTATCTCCATCTATATTTTTATATTGCATAAGGCTACCATTATGCCTTCTAAGACTAAACACTGTCCCCATCTGCATTTTTCTGCATGTCTGAAAGATTGCCACCTTAGTTAAATTTGCATGGCTGAAAGATCGCTACTTTATTTACAATTTCATGGTTGAAAGATCCCCAATTTATTTATGCTTGCACGGCTGAAAGATCACCACTTTATTTACATTTGCATGGCTGAAAGATCTCCACTTTATTTATGCTTGCATGGATGAAAGATCGCCACCTCATTTACATTTGCATGGCTGAAATATCGCCACTTCATTTACATTTGCATGGTTGAAAGATCGCCACCTACTGCATCTCATGGGCTGAAAGATCGCCAAACTATCCGAAGGCGTCATTATTCAGAGGCACCATTTGCATAGCCCGAGAACACAATGCCATAGCCTGAGGATCCCTTTTTATCTTTTGCATATCATTATTCAAAGGCATCAACGTTCGGAGGTATCTTTCGCATAGCCCAAGAGCATCATTTCATGGCTTTCGAATCCTTTGTTACACACATTATGGCCCAGGACATCATGGTCTAAGGACGTCATCATAACCGTCCAACGACAACACTCATGGTCCGACTGGAATTTGCATCATGTTTAAATTTACGCACGATATACGCTTGTGCTACTTATTTGCAGGTGAACCGTCAAGAAATGGCCATCTCGGCAAGAGCGATCTCGCTCCAGTTCCTACAGCCCTATTGTGTCCGTTTTTGAAGGTCTCCATCGGCATACTCCGCCGACAGATCCTGAAATACATAAGGCCTGATTCCTATAAGACCAGAGATATATAGGTAGCTCAGAAACTATAGCACGACCTAAGTTCCCTCGAACTATTACGTTCTGTCAAAATTGGCCATCATATCTTTACCCGATAACTCTTTCATCCTTCCGGGGTAAAGAGGGGCAACTGTTGATACCCAATTTTTTCTTATATTTTTTATATGCAAAATACCTCCAAAATAGCCTGTTTATGCATATATAAACATTTCCCAAGGTTTTATTAGTTTTTCCCAACTTTTAAATCATTATTACCCTATTTTATCAGAAAAACCCCAATAATTACTAAAAAAATATCATTTTGGTGATTTATTTATTTGATTATCATACCTCTACTGGAATATAGCTAATATAATTTTTACATATTTTTATAAATTTATTTAGCATTTTTAAAAGTTAAATTGCATATAATTGCAATATTAGCCTCTTTTAAGATTTAATAGTATTTAGGACTATAAAATTGACTTCAGTATTTTTTTCATTTAATAATTATGTATTATTAATCATTTTAGTACCTTTATTTACTTCCAAAAATTATTTTACTATTTTTATAAAATAAATGAGGGAAAAATGGCTATTTAAATGATAGCCCATTTGCATTTCAATTTTAACCGGATTTTAACCTTTAATTAGACCCAATTTTAAAACCCAATTACCCAGCCTAAATCCTGATCCACTCGACCCACAACCCTTTTAAATAACCCGCCCGAACCCACATTTTAATCTAGTCGTTGATCACTTAGATCAACTGCTCACATCCGCCCCTTCCTTTTTTAACCCGACCTAACCCCTAAACCTAATCATCTCTCACTTGTAGCCACACGGATTTCGTCTTCTTCCAATTCTCTCGCAAGATCCCTCAGAAACCCTAGCCGCCTCCTTCTACCTCCACCCTAAAGCCGCCTGAACCCATATCTTCCAAAGACATTAAAAGCATGTACGTGCCTCCTACAACTCCTACACTCTTGGTTACTATAGTTTCAAGGTCAAAACTTGAAGAAGCTTGGCCCAGACTTGGTTTCATTCCAGTTCTATGGCTGTCTCCCACATTGCTCCGGCCAGGCATGGCTGTTCAAGCCTGATCTTGACTTCTCCTGTTCAGATCAATGACTTTCCAAGACTTTTTCACCATCTGGGTTCTTCCAAAACCCTAACCTTTGAGGTTTAGGTTCTTCTGATTCTTTTAGATCAGTTATCGATCTGTGTTTTTTCTAAAATCCTAAACGTTTTCTCATGGTTTCATTCAAAACTCTACTTTCAGAACTTTTGTCTTTTCTGATTTAGGGTTTTTTGTTAAGTCATTTCAATTTTTTTTTGATTTTTAACATGTTCTATTGTATTTTTATGTCGATTCTTCTGCTGTGTTTGTCATCTTGTTCTTCTACTGTGTTTTTATGTTGATTCTTCTACGGTGTTTCTTATGTTGTTCTTTTACCATTGAATCTTCTATTGTGTTTTTATGTTGTTCTTCTACTGTTGATTCTTCTACGGTGTTTCTTATGATGTTCTTCTACTGTGTTTCATTATATTAAATGCCTAGTTCTTCTTAAGGATTCTGATTTTATTTTCTTTGTGGAAAGTTTTTCCTGATTCTCTTGTCTTTCATGTCTATACTCGATTGATGGTGAAAACCCTAAAAGTTTGGGGTTCATTCGAGTGTTGAGAGTGTTTGCTATGAGATTTGCTTGTTCCTCATCTTTGAGCTTGTTTGGTTTCAAAACCCTAATTTCTTTAGACCTGTGCGAGTTTCTGAAGATTGTTTCATCTATTACTCGATTGAGTTTCGAAATCGTTGTTTAAAATTCTGTTGCCTTATGTGGTTTTGATTACCTGCTATTAGTAGAACTCGACCATATTTGCAGAAAAGGTCTTTAATGGACTCTTTCGCATGCTTCTGATGCCCTCTTCTCCCTATTACTAGGTTGACTTATGTGACTATCTGTATTTGTTACCATACGACACTTCTCTTTGTCATAGATTCAACCTTGCATGCTTAATGTTTATGCACTCTTTATATGCTAAATTTCCCTCTCAAAGTAACCTTTAATCGTGAGTTTGATCAAATCTTTCCTTGTTTTACTGATTTCCCTAGTTCTTGGGTTGATTTTAGAATTTTCCCTTAGCCCTTCGATTCTCCTATTTCTGACTTGGTTTATTTATAATTTCAAATCCGTGCCTTCTTGATTTACTATGTACTGGTTGGTTTATTCTGTGTCTTACCTTATTTGGTTAGCTATCTATTTCATAAGTTCTTCATCAATTCTTCCCTTAATTAAACCCCCTATGTATTTACCCCTAATTGCCTACTTTGCACAAGATGCTTACTTGATTTCTTTCCTTAAAAGGTTCTTGCATTTTACTGTTTGTGTTTAAACTCCTTATTTAAAGGAAGTTTTTATACTGATTGACTTTTTAATTAATACACAGCTCTATAATTATTTTCTTTCCTTATTTTCTGCCTGTTTTCACACTATAAATACCTTGCTTTTGCATTGACACAAACATACGAACACCCTTAGTTTTCTAAACTCACACTCACATTTAAAAACATTCTCTCTTGTTACTTGTACTTTGGCCTGTTTTTCAAGTCCTGTTACTGCTTTTACTGTAGTTTGCTTCCTTGAAACTGGTATGTCCTATTTAAGATTTTCAGCAATCACAAACAATGTGTTTATTCAATACCTTTACTTGCATGTCTGCCAACTGTTTTTGCTCAGTTTAGCATTTACTCTTGCATGTTATAATTTCCTCCTATTATGAATCCCAAACCCCCTACCCCAATGCGTTTTATGCTAATGGTTTGTTTGAGGCATGACAGTAACAAATATTATTGTCTATGGCTCAAGCTGGATTACCCTGGAATCATAACCTCTATGTCACCATCATGTGTTGTGTATTCTTGTTGATTCTTTAAGCATAACAACACTCTATACTGTTGTGTATACCCATGATTAGTTAATGCCTAAGTACATAGGCAATTTGGCAGTTTCCCAATCCCAGAACCCTTTGTATGATTTGTTTATGACTGTTTCCCAGCACCTTTTCCCCTCTTCTTTACTTTCTGGGTTCTTGAAAATTCTATTTCTTCACTTGCACTCTCTCTTAGACTTTATGTTCTGCCCCCCTCTTGTGAACCTTGCCTTAGGACCCATTGAGCTCCCTCTGAACTTGGACACTTGAGGGCTGGCCCTTCTACACTGCACTTGTCCATATTTTGGTGAAACAATTTAGGTGTGAGCACTGCTCGGAGTCCCATAGAGTCTCTTTTGGAACTTTGACATACTCAAATTGGAGAAAGGCTTTTTTGGTTGTAATTTTTTTTAAACTTTTTGAGTTGGCCTATCTCACAATTCAGACAGGAAGTCTGAATCAGGCTCTTTTGGTTGTAATTTTTTTAAACTTTTTCTTATGTAATTTTTATTCATTCTGGTCTGTAATAAGTTGTAATAAACTCTTGGGGCTGGCTAGTACAAAAAAGGGGTGGTAACTGTAAGGCCCCATAAAATTTTGTGCGTAAAAACTAGTAGCTCATAGTGTCAAGGTCCGAATATTGTGTTAGGAATGTGTAGAATTCTTCGCGGCGAGCTTGCCCGCCGCGGTTCGGACCCTCGGTGGTAATCTATGCTTTAAAAATCAAAAGAATAAATTTTTCCAAAAAATTGTCATTTCTGCGGTCAAGAATGCGGTCGCAGATCAGCTATGCGGACCGCATTCCTACCGCAGAGTGTAACAGAAGATCTGTCAAAGATTGAAGTTAAAATGCGGTCAATTCTGCGGCGCATTATGCGACTGCGGAACATAATTGTGGACCGCATTCTTGTCGCAGATCGTGTCAGAACATTTAGTTTTTGGGAGCAATTCTGCGGTCCATTATGCGGACCGCATGTTAACTCTGCGATCGCAGATGCGACCGCAGACCCGACTCGGCCCATATTTTCTAATTTTTTTAACCCGATCTCTTCTTCAATAAAACACCCCAACACTTTATTTTTACATATTTACTAAGCAAAATAAGAGAGGGGGAGGAGA
>MU702849.1:14805-61045 GCA_026770625.1 Nicotiana glauca | reverse complement strand
TATGTCGGGCCTTGTAAGTTGTAAATTTGTTAAGTAATTAAGCATGTTGGGAATGTTTGAAAAAGTGTGATTTCAATTATAAGCTGCTTAATCCTTTGGTTAATATGTGATGAAAAATACAGGGGTAACACGTGGGTTAGGAAAGGCACCCAGGTCCGCTTGACTGGGGCTATCCGGTCGGGCGCCGGTCATGTCCCTCGATTTGGGGCGTGACAGTAACTATGCATGCACATATAGAAATCATGCCTATAGGTCTATTACAATCCTACATATTCAAATGCATATGTAGAGATCATGTCGACAGGTCTATTACAGTTCTGCATATTCAAATACACATAGAAATCATGTCTATAGGTCTATTACAATCTTGCATATTCAAACACATATAGAAATCATGCTTATAGGTCTAATACAATTCTTCAAATTCAGACATACGTAAAAATCATGCATATAGGTTTATTACCATTCTGCTTATTTAAATACACATAGAAATCATGCCTATAGGTCTATTTTAATCACGCGTACCCAAACACGTATAGAAATCATGCCTATAAGCCTATTATAATAGAAATCATGTATATAGAATGTCTAGTTCTACATATTTAGTTGCACATAAATAGCATGCCCATAAGGTTTTAAACAAAGTTTCACATTTATATATGTCCATAAGTTTTAAAACAAGTTCCGCATTAGATACGTCTATAAGGTTTAAAATCATTAACGCATAGAAAGCATGCCAATAGGAGTTTCTAATTGAATCTGATTCGCTTCACTCAATGTTAGATTTTAAAATTAGTAATAATGGATACTGTAAGTTACAAAACTTGTAATCAATCCATTTAAATTCAGCCTTTCCTCAACAATCTGAGTCCCTTGCTTAACCAAAGTCTAGCAAGCATCCCTATAGAATTTTTAAAATAATTCGTCTCGAGTTCTAGTGTCTTATTACCTTCCGAATTCAGTAGATATCATGTCTATAGGACCCCGTCTTAACAGTTAGGCAAGCCATAGGGTAATTACCATTAATTTAATCTGGCATATTCCTAATTCGGGCTTCTTATCTGAATTATATAATAAATCAGTCTGCCTCAATTCCTTTTATCTCCCACATTTCGTGTTTAATCAGATCCAAACTAGTATGTGAAAGTCATGCTAATTGTTTGCTTTTCTATGCCAAGAGGTATAATTGAGCCTCTGTTCATTTATATGCTTCCCCCAAAATGTGCAATATGTGTTTTTGTGTGTCGCCTTAGATTTTTACCTTTGAAACTCCAAATAAGCCCAATATCCATTCCTTTTTAGGATTTGTAGTCCTAAGTACCTCCGGGACTGATAGGATTGGGACGGGTAATAGCATACAATAATTAATCGAGACCATTCCGCACTTTAATACCTTAACGGAGTGGGAAGGGTAGATATGGATATGATGACCATGCAATAACGTAACGTGTAACCCATCATTGAGGAGTGATTACCGGATATTGTGTGGGGTGATCCATATTTTTAATAAACCTAGGACTCCTTTCCTTTATTCTTTATTTCTTTTTAGCAGTTTAACTCTTTATTTAAAAATTAGCTTTTCTAATTGCCCATTTTAATCTTGTCTACTTTCAAACATTTATGTGTTGAAATCCTCTCTTATTTGAGCCTTATTTGCTTATATGTTGATGGTACACAAATTCACAATAATTGTTTGGTCGGGAACCACACTAGTGGATTCTGAGGGGTGCCTAAAACCTTCCCCTTAGAATAATTTCAAGCCCTTACCCTATCTCTGGTTTTCTAAATCAAACTCTTTTGGTGTCCTAATGCACCCAAATCATTAGATAGTGACTCTTCAAAACACAAATCTAGTTCCAAAAAGGAACGAGTTGTCCCTCAAATATCATAAATCCAATTTCGCGGGAAAAAGGGGGCACGAATGTTGTGCTCAATTTTTGTGGATAATACAACAGTTACCGAATTTTAGAATAGATGTAGGTTGTATCCATATCTTTTTTTGGCAATACTAGTGCAATTAGTATGACACGAAACAAAATAACTAAGAACATAGATGTTAGGCATCATGTTCTGAGGGATAATGTTAAAAAGGGCTTGATCACTGTATAATTTTGTACTACTAATAAGCACATAGCTGACATCGTCATAAAACCTTTGAGTGGGAACCACTTTGAAAGGAACATGCTAGAATTAGGGATGACTAGATCACCTAAAAGAAACCAATTCCAGCTCAACGATTGGTTAGATAACTTGTGAATTTTATAAATAATTAAATTAGATATTTCCTGATCTCATACTTTTATTAGTATACTCTTGTGCCATGTGCTAAAATATCTAACTGATGTTTGATGATATTACCCTTACTTTCTTTGAAAGAAATTAGGCTTATAAAAGCGAACTTTCAGTGAAGAACCTGGTTCATTAAGCTAATAAGGTGTGTATCTTACACTCCACATAATTTAAAATAACTGCATATGGACCATGATCTGAAAAGAATTCTACTTCATCCCAGACTGCTTTTGAACTAATCAGTTACAAACGAACAAGTTTCACCAAGAGACCCATGTACCATAATTGCTAAAATTTTTGGGGAAGAGTCCAACATCTCTTCAAATTGATACTTCCAAGGTGATTAGACTTCTAACCTCCAAAATCCACTATTACACGTGCAACCTTTCCCCTTTTAAATTGATATGATCCTACCCTCCTTCTTCATCTCTCATTTCTTATGATCAAAATTTTTAAACCCTAAACCTCTCTAAAAAATTTTCATCTACCTACACTGATCAAATGATAAACTTATCTGAAAACCTCAAAAATACTGAGAACCTTTCTTTACCACCCAAAGAACCTTCACCCATACGTTCAATCACCCAAACCACCAAGAAGAAACATGTCAAGATTCTTTCACAAAAAATAGTGGTAGTAGACAACATAACAAGAAATTCAATGAGAAATTACAGGATAGCCCAGCAGAAGAACCCCAAAAATCTGACGAGTCCTTCAAGTCTGCGATTGAGGGGGAAGAACCAGTTTCATATGAAATTGAGTAAGTATCTTCTGGTTTAAAAATTTCTGATGTTGCTTTTGAAATTACTGAGAATCTTATAAGTAGGTTTGTATTAGTTGGTACGATTGATTTGTTTAGAAATTGGTGGGTCTAGAAGAATATTGGTAAAAATAAAAAAGGAAAATAAAAAGAGAGTGGGGTTGTTGAAGTAAATGTGATGGAAAAAGGAGAACAAAGAGTGGTTGAATCTCCTTCACCCACTGTTGTTTGACTCAATGAAGAAATTTGGGCAATGGTGTTATGGAGTGGAGAGAGTGTTGATGAGGAAAAAATTATCGAAGTAAGAGATAATGGTTATGGGAAAACTAGTACATCAGGGGGATGAGTTAGGCTGAGGAAAAGGTTCCAAGAACCTGCTTCATCTAGAAAGGAAACCTCCAAGGCCTGCTGCAGAAAGTTTCTGACAGTTACTATCCAAAGAAGAAGAAGAGAGCATGAGATAAAATTCAAGGAAAGGTAATGGATGGCAAGAAGAGAAAGGCTATGTATTTTATACATGTAGAGACTCCTCCCACAAGAGGAAGAACTACAAGTAGCTAGAAGAAATAAAGTGAGGCCAACTTGAAAAAGGCCTTGGCTAAAAGTGCCAAGAAAGCTGCTGCCAAGAGGAAGAAGAAAGTTGGAAAAATAAGTGGAGCAATTAAGATTGAAGTGATGGAACTGGTCTTTCCTGACGAGGATGAGACAGAGGAAGTGGAGGTTGTTACTCCTAGTATTAAGAAAAGAAAGACTTCCAAAAAGAAGTCTCCAGAAACGTTTGTTGAGGTAGAAGACTCTGCTTTATCTAAAAGAACTAGGTTTTCTAGGAAATCAAAGAAAATTCAAGTATCGGAGGAAGATAGTGAAGAAGAGGAGACTAATGAGGAAAAAGATAAAATGGTGAAGTTCCAGAAAAGAAATATTTTGAATGGGAGGCTTCTCAGTGATTTGGAGAAAGAAAGAATGGTTCTGTTGCTAGAAAAACTGGAGGTTCTAGGCTGGAAAAACATGGTCCTTCAGTTGGAAGGAAGGTTGGCCAAGGCTGAAATTGTTGAAGTCTTTACTAACTATGAGATTGAAAATGGATAGGTTTCCAATGAAGTAAAATGAGTGAAAGTCATCTTTGATGACAAGGAGCTTGGGTAGATTCTAGATATATCGATTGAGGGGTATAGTGACTAGAAAATTTTAAAGTGTCCTAGTCTAGAAAATTTTCCCACCTCACTCGCTATCACCAAGAAATTTGCTAATAGGGACTTGGAGCAAGAACCCAGAGCTGTGTACGAAAGTGAAATGAATCCCGCTAACAAGGCACATTTTGAATTTGTGAACAAAGTAGTATTGGCCAGGCAAGAAAAAAGGCACATTGCTAGCTTCATAGACCTGGTCCTTATGGAATTTCTGGACAGTGGGAAGCAAATTAACTACCCAAGGTTCATAATCCAGCTCATTCATAGGGTGGTTTGTGGCACCAAGAATCATGTCATTCCCTTTGTCTTTAGCCTAATTGATGTGCTTTCCCACTTTAAGGCTGCTCTCAAGAACTGCGATGTTTGTACTAGTAAAGATTACTTTGGGGCCAAAACTTTAACTGATTGTGACTACCAAGTCCAAACTGCACTCAAAGAACCTAGTTTATCAAAGAGGGTACCTAAGAAAATCAAGGATAGAGAATTGGAGCAGAAGATTGGGGCTAAGGATGCTGAGATTGGAAGGCTGAAGAAAAGGTTGGCTGAAGTGGAATACGGGAGAGACTCTTCAAGATATGCAAAGGAGAAAGAGAAGAATGAGGGAATTATTCAAGATATGCTGAAAGTGCTTCAAGCCAAGAACTAAGAACCTAGTCCTTCCTAGTCCTAAACCCTCCCTAACCCAGTTTGTAACCTGTGACCTAAGTGGGTTTTTTGTGTTTTTGCTCATGGTTCTATGCTTTCATTTCTTCTTATGCTTTGTGGTAGGATCTTATCAATCAATGAAATTCAATGCGTTTACTCTAATTGATTGTAGATATTTCTTAGATGGATAATATCCTTATATTGAAAAAAAAATTTAATCCATGATTACATTTGAACTAGCCTCAGTGGACATGAGTATGATTTGCTAAAATCTTGATACCTATCTTAATTATGCAACTTTTCTATGATGTCAAAATGGAGAAGATAAGGTGTGCTTTCTCTTTGGACTATGATGTTTATAACCTAATGAACTTAGTCCTTGATGATTTGTAGATTTAAATGAGAAGTGTTATGAAATTGTATTTGACGTTGAGCTGAGTTGAAATAAGTTCCATGATTTTTAAAAAGCACAAAATTTGTTATCATCAAAAAGGGGGAATTTTTTGACATGAGCGATTTTGGTTTTGAGGATTGACAAAGGAACACATGCATGAACCAGGTCCATGGACAGTGTATACAGGTCACCATCAGATTCAAGCAAACGCCATGCACGTGCAAGGGATAAGTATAAATGGTTATTCTTGATAATCCCTCAACAAATAAATTACAAATTTGATAAGAAGCAGGACTTCTTACTTGAAGAGAACTCTATCCAAGATAAGGAAAGAGTTAGAAGTTGAAGATAACTAGAACTCTTCCACTAAGGAAGAATAAAGCAATAAAAACTCTAGGTAATCCTTGTTCTACTAACTCTATAAGTATCAGTCTGTTCTCTTTTACAGCTGACGCACGCACACTGAAGTTAAGCAAGAATTGATAGCAAAATAGCAAGTAATTTTTAAGAAATTCTTGTGAATTCCAATAGTGCGAAGCTGGAGCTACATGAACTAGTTAGAAGAATCGGTTCCATGTGTTTGTCTTTTATTCTAGTTCAATTGCAGTAGGAGCTTTTGAGTTGTAGCTTTCAATTTTTTTAGAAGCAATTGTACTAGGTACTTGAGTTGTATTATCCATGTTAGAGTTAATGTGATGACCCGATAGGTCATTTTGAGATTTAACCTATCTTTCGTATTCCGAGACCTCTATTAGCTTCGTTTACCTTTTTCCAATTTTCATGTGCAGTCCGTGTCTTATTCCACATAGTCTATATGTGAAAGATCGAAGAAAATTTGATTTTTTTCCTTAAAATGTTTTGAGTTAACTAGGGTCAATATTTTGTGTAAAAAGATCCATATTGTCTTTTGACTATCTCGGTGGGTCTGTATCGTGATTTGTTACTTGGGCATATGGCCAGAGTTAAATTCGGAAGTCCCTAACTTATTTGACTCATTTCTTCAAAAAACTAGCATTTTTGAAGTTGAAAAATTACCAAGCTAGCGGGTTCAGATTTTGATTGTTAAACTTGATTTAATTGCACGACGAAGTTCGTATGATGTTATTACACTTGTGTGCATATTTTCTTTGGATTCCAAGGGAATCAGGTGAGTTTCAGACGTGTTTCGCATTTATGAAGTCTGGCTCATAATTGTGAGCCTCTCTTTTGCAAACAATGGTTCGCATTTGCAAGCATGGACTAGATTCGGTGGCTTCGCATTTGCGAGAAGTATGTTGGCCCTTGTCTCACATTTGCGATGTTCCTAATTGCAAAAAAGACACTGAAATTGCAACATCAGCATCTTGGTAGAAGAGGGGGAAAATTGGGACTTAGCTCATATCTCACAATTTTTTAACTCTAAACACCCTAGAGGTGATGTTCTAAGAGACTTTTCTTCCCAGATTAATTGGTAATTGACTTTAATCTATTTCTTTTCAATTATTCGTTACATTTAATGAGATTTCAACATCAACTTTAGGATTTTGATGGTAGAAATTAGGTATTTGGATAAAATTGGGAATTTTTGTAAAATTGAGATTTAGACCTCGAATTGAGGTCGGTTTTAAAAATAAATCACATAACCGGACTCAGGGGTGAAAGGACAATCATATTTTATCCCGGAAGTCAATTTTTACCAAGCGGCCCCAAGCAATAAAGAAGTCACATTTCTAGCTTCATAGACATGGTCCTTATGGAATGTCTGGACAATGGGAAGAAAATTAACTACCCAAGGTTCAGAATCGAGCTCCTTCATAGGGTTGTTTGTGGCACCAAGACTCATGTCATTCCCTATGGCCTTATCCTAATTGATATGCTTGACCACTTTAAGGCTCTCCTCAAGAAATGCAATGTTCGTGCTAGTAAAGATTGCTTTGGGGCCAGAACTTTAACTAATTGTGACTACCATGTCCAAACTGCACCCAAAGAACCTGGTTTATCCAAGAAGGTACCTAAGAAAATCAAGGATAGAGAATTGGAGCAGAAGAGTGGGGCTAAGGATGCTGAGATTGGAAGGCTAAAGAAAAGGTTGGCCAAAGTGGAACACGAGAGAGACTCTTCAAGATATGCAAAGGAGAAAGAGAAGAATGAGGGCATTCTTCAAGATATGCTGAAACTGCTTCAAGCCAAGAACTAAGAACCTAGTCCTTCCTAGTCTTAAACCCTCCCTAACTTAGTTTGTAACCTGTGACCCAAGTGGGTTTTTTGTATTTTTGCTCATGGTTCTATGTTTTCATTTCTTCTTATGCTTTGTGGTAGGATCTTATCAATCAATGAAATTTAATACTTTTACTCTAACCGTTTGTAGATATTTCTTAGATGGCTAATATCCTTATATTGAAAAAGAAAAAATTTAATCCATGATTGTATTTGAACTACCCTCAGTGGACATGAGTAAGATTTGCTAAAATCTTGATATTTAACTTAATTCTGCAAATTTTCAATGATGCCAAAAAGGGGAAGATAAGGTGTGCTTTCTCTTTGGACTATGATGTTTATAACCTAATGAACTTAATCCTTGATGATTTGTAGATTTAAATGAAAACTATTCTGAAATTGTGTTTGATGTTGAGCTTAGTTGAAACAAGTTTCATGCTTTTAAAAAGCACAGAGTTTGTCATCATTAAAAAGGGGGAATTATTTGACATGAGCGATTTTGTTTTTGATGATTGATAAAGGAACACATGCATGAACCAGGTCCATGGACTGTGTACATAGGTCACCATCAGATTCAAGAAAAATTTATGCATGTTCAAGGGATAAGTATAAATGGTTATTTTTGATAATTCCTCAACAAAAAATTACATATTTGATAAGAATCAGGACTCCTTACTTGAAGAGAACTCTATCCAAGATAAGAAAGAGTTAGAAATTGAAGAAAACTAGAACTCTTCCACCAAGGAAGAATAAAGCAGTAAAACTCTAGTTAATCCTTATTCTACTAGCTGTTCATACCCAAATTTATCCCTGTATATTTTATACTATGCAAAACACTTTCAAAATAACGTATGTATACATATATAAGTATGTCCAAATATTTTATTATTTTCCTTAATTTTTAAAGGCTTTCAAATCAATTTATTTCCCTATTTTTATTAATAAAAACCTGATAATATCTAAAATTATCCTTTTTTGGTGATTCACTTGTTGAATTCTCACATTTATGATAAACTATAGCTTAGATATTTTTTTGCATACTTTTATAAATTTATTTGGTAATTTTAAGCTAAATTGCATATAATTGCAATATTAGCCTCCTTTATGATTTGATTGCAGTATAAAATTAAGTTCGATATTTTTAAATTGATAATTATGTATTATAATTCTTTTTAATACTTTCAATCTATTTCCAGAATTTAATTTGTTATTTTTATAAAATAAATGAGAAAAAATAGCTATTTAAAATATAGCCAGATTTTATTTCAATTGTAGCCTAATTTGAACCCAAATTAAACCCAATTGAACCCAGCCCAATTCCTAAAATTGCCCGATCCATAGCCCATTTGAATGACCTTCCGACTCCCCGTTTAATCCAAGTCGTTGATCAAAATGATCAATGACCACATTTCGTCCTTTCCTTTTTTAATTTACCAACATCCACAAACCCTAAATCATTTTTAGTTACTAGCCGTCTCTGAACCCTCCAATCTCTCAAACTCTCTCGAAGGTTCTAAAAACCTAGCCACCACTTCTGCCCTAAAAGCCACCGGAATCCATGGCTTCCAAGGATATGGAAGCCCTACACCGGCCGACTATGACTCCCACACACCTGATTTTCGAAGATTCAAGGCCTGACCATGACGAGGTTTGGTAAAGGCTTAGTTCAATTCAAGTTCCACGGCCATCTCCAGTTTTACTCCGGCGTACCATGGCTGCTCGAGCCTGATTTTGACTTTTCCGATTTACGTCGATGACCTTTCAAAGCCTTTCTCACAACTAGGGTTCTTCTAAAACCCTAACCCTTCGAGGTTTTCTCTAATTCCTTTAGGTCCATTGTGTATTTGTGCTTTCCCTAAGTTCTCAAAAGATTTCTCTAGCTTTTCTTGCAAGAAATTACTTTCAAAACCATTTCTTTTCCGATATAGGGTTGTATGAAAAATTTGAAATATTTCTTTCTTCTTTTTACGTATTTGCCATTGATATGTTCTTATATTTTCATCTACTATGTTCTTGTATTCTTCTCCTACTGTGTTTCCTATACTATGTTCTTGTATGCTTTTCTACAGTATTTCTTTCCTCATGTGATCTTATATTTTCTCCTACCATGTTCTTACATGCTTCTTCTGCTATATTTTCCTATGCTGTGTTCTCGTATGCTTTCTCCATTATATCTTCTCTACCTTGTTCTGATATGTTTCTCCTACTATATTTTTCATTACTATGTTCTTAAGTCATTAAACTTCTCAGCATGTTTCTGCTACTGATCTTTTCAATTTTTCCATTGTTATATTTCGTGTTAGTTTCTTCTACTCTATTTTTCTTTGAGCTCTTCTACTTTGCTCTGCATGTTGCCTTTCTATCATGTTTCTCACGAGTTTCAGTTGTTGAGAGGAACATGGTATAGGTGTCAGTTCTTTTTGAGACTCTAAACCTATTTCGAGTCTCTAAAATGAGTTTCAAAACACTTGTTTTCACACGATTCCGGCTTTTGCTAAACTATTCTAAGAACTATACATCGGATCCTTTGTACGCTGTTAAACGATACTTCTCATCTACTTTTGCTAACCTATGTGACAACTATGCTTTTGTGGTCTATTTTCTACTGATTTTTACAATAACACAACATCTTTTTTAATGCTTGACATGTCTATATACTCATTATATGCAATGAATTTCCTTGTAAAATGGTTTGCAAATCTGCATTTAGTTAAGACTTCCTTTTGAGTATGCCTGATTGGTTTTCTTTCCTTGTTTGTTGATTCTCTCCGTGACTCGACCTAAGTTAAAACCCTTCTCAGCTTTTGCGACTTAGTTCATTCATGGGTTAGTAATTACAAGATCCTTGGACTTTGATTTACTGACTGTAAATTGATTTTCTTAACTTATTTGTACAACCGTGTACTTCAAAACCCTGTCCTTAAATAACCTTTTTATGTATTTTCCCTTAATTACATGCTTTGCACAAAATACTTATTCAATTTCTTTCCTTAAAATATTTTTACCCGTTTCAATCTGAATCCCTTAGTTAAGGGAAGTCTTGTGTAATAGATGCTTAATTGACAATTAGTTCCTTAACTAATTTTCTTACCTTATTTCTGCCTAGTTTTATACACTATAAAAGGCACGACCCTTTTCATGAATTCAAAAAAAAAAAAAAAATTCAGAAATCTTCTGAACTCATACTCTCACAATAATATTCTTTTCTTGTCTGCACTGTGGCATGTTTACAAGACGTACTGCTTTCCTTTGTTTCTCTGAAACTGGTATGTCCGGGTTTAATTTTTAGCATCAGAACAATGTGTATTTACTACTTTTGTGTTCATGTTTTCTTCATATTTTTGTATATCTCAACACTTAAATTGGCATGCTAATTTCTTTCTATTTCTTTGTTATGAACCCCCATTCCCCCATTACCCCTATGTGTTTTGAGTTATGACTTAAGGCATGGCAATGTAAGTGGTTGTCCGTGAATTAGGTTTGATCCATGGGGGCCTTAACCTCTAAACAAAATGTGCTAATAGGTCTAAGGGTGTGCCGGCATCTCCCATTGCTGGGTATGCCCACCAGCTTGCTTTTTGCCTCTTGCAACTTCCGATTCCCCTATACCCTTATGTGTAGTGATCTAAGCTGCTTCCCAGTCACGACCGGGATTTTCCACCATCGGGATCGTGATGGCGCCTACTTGTAGTAGCTAGGCAAGCCAACTTATTTACCTTTTCATCATTAAACAATTATCTTAACAGTCTCTATCATCAATATAAAACATTAGTTTTAATGAGAACAATAGCAGAAGTCTGTCTGATAAGTACGGATCAAAATGCGGAACAATTAAATATATCCTCTACCCAAGATTTGGTGTCACATTACTCACGAACTTCTAAGAATAAACTAAATACAAAGGTCTGAAATAAATATAATAGCTGTCTGTCTCGAAACAATGAGGCAACAGTTAGATAAGAAAAGCATAAAGAAGAGACGCTGGGCCTGCGGATGCCTGCAAGGCTACCTCAGTCTCGTGATAATGAAATCCTGCTCCCGTACTACTGCTGTTGCTGCTCCTCAAAACCTAGACCTGTGCAAAAATGCACAGAAGTGTAGCATCAGCACAACCGACCCCATGTGCTGGTAAGTGTCTAGCCTAACCCCGGCGAAGTAGTGACGAGGCTAGACTGGACACCACATAAAATTGTGCAGTTATAAATATACAACGGAACATCAAATACAAGGCAATTAACATCATGGGAAGGGAAATATGTTCTGGGGAGATACAATATTAACAGCAATCCCAGGTAACAAAATTTAAAACAGTTTAGATTCAGAATGAACAAGGAATCAACACTCAAGACAAACACATGGTATCAATAACTGTTGTGGCGTGCAACCCACTCCACAAATATCATTGTTGCGGCGTGCAACGTGACCCATAACATTTATCAGGTATCACTGTTGTGGCGCGCAACTCGACCCATACCATTTATCAGGTATCACTATTGCGGCACGCAACCCGATCCTCAATATCATTGTTGTGGCGCGCAACCCGCTCCTCAATATCATTTAACAGTCAGGTTCTCCAAACAACAATCAAAATTAAGGGACATAACAATAAGCAAACATTAGACAAAAGTCCCTGCAAGGGAATAAAATCCAACAAGTTCAACCAAACGTCTCGTCAAGGGAACAATCAACAACATTTTCTTTTTCTTACTTTTCTTATCTTATAATTCACTCTACCATTTCGAGACAACGCTCCAAATCATCCAGTCATTTCATATACTTTCAATATTCGTATCACAACTCGAGCCAATGCTCCCAGGAATCAAATAATTATTTTACCATTCACATGTTATTCACAACATATAGAATTTCTCCAATAAACACGGAGTTCACAACCAAGTCATGGTAATCACATTATACGGACTCACGGTCATGATAGACACCAATGTATAGATACTCGTCACCATGCCTATACATCGTACTCGATCACATAGCAATTAGCAACAAGACTCAACTCCTATTCGCTCAAGCTAGGGTTAAACCAAACACTTACCTCAAAGCCTTGAAATCCACTTAATCCTCGATAATTGCTTTACCTCGAGGTTCCACCTCTAATATAGTGATATCAAGGCACAATCAATTTAATAATATCAATAAAGACTCAATGGCAACGTCCCATAGCTTAAATATGAATTTTCTAGCATTATTCCAAAAATCCAAAAATTAATCACCGGGCCCACATGGTCTAAACTCGAGGCTCGAATAAGCCGAATCACCCATAACCCCACGAGTCCAAATATATATATTTTTTTAAGATTCGACACCAAATTGAGGTTGAATCACCCAAAATTCTCAAAACCCTAACTTTACCCAAAACCCATAATTTCTACTTTGATTTCATGATTTAGGGCTAGGATTTCAGTAATTAATGAAGAAAATTGAAGAAAACAAGTGGAACAATGCTTATCCAAGAAGTTTTGATGAAAGGGAGCTTCAATGGACGCCTAAGTGCTTAGGGAAGAAAGGGGTTCATGTATTTGTTTATAAAAATCCCGAGCTACTGTTCTGTTTTTAACTTTCAAATTCGCTGGTCAAAATTTCCCTTCGAGTTCGCGGGAGAGGGCCGCGTTCTCGAACGCTAAACTGGGCAATACATCGCGAATGCATGAAGGGGAACGCGAACATTTAGAAGGAAATGTTTGGGGCCCAGGGTTTGTTATACGCGAACGCGATAAGGTGATCACGAACGCGGTGAAGGGGGAGGCTGAACTACGCGAACGCGTGAATACGAGCGCGAACGCGATGAGTAAATTGAAGGCTAAGTCTTCTGAGTCAACTACTCCATGTGAATGTGAGAATAAGATGCGAGCGCAATGAAGGACAAGGCTGAAGCTTCGCGAACGCGTGAGTCCTAGTGCGAACGCGATGAGTAAAATCTCTGGGCACCTGTTGCAGATTTTCTACAGTTTTCCTAAGACCAAAACCACCCCAATACCTATCCAAAACTCACCCGAGACCTCGGGGCTCCAAACCAAATATGCACACTGACTCAATAACATAATACGAACTTGCTCGAGTGATCAAATCGCCAAAATAACATCAAAATCATTGAATCAATCCTCAAAACTCATCATTTTCATTTCAAACTTCATAAACTTTTACTCTAGATATTTAGTTCCAAAACACGTCAAGCAACGTCCGATTTTGTCCAAACATCATAGAAAGTACTTAAGCAATATATAAGACTTGTACCGGGCGTCGGAACCAAAATACGAGCCCGATACCATTACTTTTTAATCAAATTTCACTTACATTTTCCTTAACAATTTCAGAGAAACAATTTAACAGAAAAATTCTTTTACTTGGGTTTTAGACCTCGAATTTCGACTCCGGGCACATGCCGAGTCCCATATTTTTGTACGGACCTTTCGGGACCGTCCAATCTCGGGTCCGGGTTCGTTTACCAAAAATGTTGACCAAAGTCAACTTTAATCATATTAATATCAAAATTCTTCAAATTTTTTACAGAATTCACATATTTCAACAAAAACATTTTCCGACCACGCGCCCGGACTGCGCACANGTCAACTTTAATCATATTAATATCAAAATTCTTCAATTTTTTCACAGATTTCACATATTTCAACATAAAAGCTTTTCGGCTACGCGCCCGGACTACGCATGCAAATCGAGACAAGTAAAAATAAGGTTTTCAAGGCCTCAAAAGCACGGAACGAGTGAGGAAATAGGTGATGACCCTTTGGGTCGTCACATCCTCCACCTCTAAAACAACCGTTTGTCCTCGAACGGACAAAATAAATAAGTACCTGAATCGGGGAACAAATTTGGATAACGGCTCCGCATATCAGACTCGGACTCCTAGGTCGAGGCCTTAGGGGGCTAACCTCTCCACTGAACACAAACAGAGGGAAAGCTCCTAGATCTCTACTGACGAACCTGCTAGTCTAGCATAGCTACCAGCTCCTCCTCATAAGATAAATCCTTGTCCAACTGGACAGTGCTGAAGTCTAACACATGTGTAGGATCGTCGTGATACCTCAGAAGCACAGATACATGAAAAACTAGACGCACGACTGATAAGCTAGGTGGCAATGCAAGTCTATAAGCCACCTCTCCCACTCGATCAATAATCTCAAAAGGACCGATGTACCTAGGGCTAAGCTTGCCCTTCTTTCCGAACCTCATCACGCCCTTCATAGTCGACATCCAAAGCAATAACCGCTCACCAACCATAAAATCTACATCTCGGACCTTACAGTCTACATAACTCTTCTGCCTAGACTAAGCTGAACGCAACCTCTCTTGAATGATCTTGACCTTATCTAAGGCCTCCCGAACTAAGTCTGTACCTAATAACCGAGCCTCTCCTGGCTCAAACCATCCGACTGGAGACCGACATAGCCTACCAAACAACGCCTCATATGGAGCCATCTAGATGCTGGACTGGTAGCTGTTGTTGTAGGCGAACACTGTCAAAGCAAAAACCGGTCCCACGAGCCTCCAAAATCAATGACACAAGCTCGGAGCATATCCTCCAAAATCTGAATAGTCCTCTCGGACTGAGTGTCCGTCTGAGGATGGAACACTGTGCTCAACTGAACCTGGGTGCCTAACTCTTGCTGAACCGCTCTCCAGAAGCACGACGTAAACTGCGTACCCCGATCTGAAATGAAGGATACCGGTACACCATGAAGGCGAAAAATCTCCCGAATATTAATCTCCGCTAACCTCTCAGATGAATAGGAGACTGCTACTGGAATGAAGTGTGCTGACTTGGTCAGCCTATCACCAATGACCCAAATGGCATCAAACTTCTTCCTGGTCAACGGAAGTCCAGTAATGAAATCCATGGTAATCCTCTCCCACTTCCACTCGGGAAGCTCAATCCTCTGAAACAAGCCACCGGGTCTCTGATGCTCATACTTGACCTGCTGACAGTTCAAACACCGAGCCACATACGGAACTCTATCCTTCTTCATCCTATGCCACCAATAATGCTACCGCAAGTCCTGATACATCTTCGCGGTGCCCGAGTAAATATAATACCGAGAACTATGGGCCTCTACTAAGATCAACTCTCGAATCCCATCAACATTGGGCACACAAACTCGCCCCTGCAATCTCAAAACACCATCATCACCTAAGGTCACCTTCGTGGCACCTCCACGCTGCACCGTGTCTCTCAGGACACACAAATGGGGATCATCAAACTACCGATCACGGATACGCTTCAATAGAGAAGAACGAGCGACCGTGAAAGCCAATACTCTGCTGGGCTCAGAAATGTCTAATCTCACAAATCGATTGGCCAACGCCTGAATATCTAAAGCAAGTGGCCTCTGGCTGACTAGGATATAAGGAAGACTACCCAAGCTGGCGGACTTCCGACTCAATGCATCGGCCACCACATTGGCCTTGCTCGGGTGATATAAGATAATAACATCATAATCTTTCAAAAACTCCAGCTATCTTCTCTGCCACACAATCAACTCCTTCTGCTTGAACAGGTACTGATGGCTCTTGTGATCCGTGCACACCTCACACGTCACACCATATAGATAATGCCTCCAAATCTTCAAAGCATGAATAACTGCTGCCAACACTAGGTCATGAACCAGATAATTCTTCTCATAGATCTTCAACTGTCTCAAAGCATAGGCAATAACTTTTCCATCATGCATCAATACTGCTCCAAGCCCAATACGGGAAGCATCATAATAGACTGTGTAAGGCCCTGAACCCGTAGGCAAAACCAACATTGGTGTCGTGGTCAGAGCTGTCTTGAGCTTATGAAAGCTCACCTCATACTCATCTGACCATCTGAACTGGCCAACCTTTTGGGTCAATCTGGTCATCGGGGCTTCAATGGACGAAAATCCCTCCACGAACCGACGGTAATAACCTGCTAACCCCAAGAAACTCTGAATGTCGGTCACCGAAGCTGGTCGAGGCCAATTATTGAATGCCTCAATCTTCTTTGGGTCCACCTGAATTCCCTCTTCTGATACAATATGACCAAGAAATGTAACCAAACTCAACTAGTACTTGCACTTCAAAAACTTAGCATATAACTGTCTATCCTTCAGAGTCTAGAGAACCACTCTGAGGTGCTGCTCGTGCTCTTCCCGGCTGCGGGAGTACACCCGAATATCGTCTATAAAGACTATCACGAACAAGTCTAGATAAGGCCTGAACACTCAGTTCATCAACTTCATAAATGCTGCTGGGACATTGGTCAACCCAAAATGACATGACTAAAAACTCGTAGTGCCCATACCGAGTGCGGATTGTTGCCTTAGGGACATCAGACGCCCTAATCCTCAGCTGATGGTAGCCAGATCTCAAGTTTATTTTTGAGAACACCCTTGCTCCCTGAAGCTTGTCAAACAAATCATCAATCCTCGACAGTGGATATTTGTTCTTTATTGTCACCTTGTTCAACTGCCGGTAATCAATACACATCTGCATTGAACCATCCTTCTTCTTTACAAATAATACCGGCACACCCCAAGGAAAAACACTAGGCCTGATAAAACCCTTCTCTAATAAATCCTGCAATTGGTCCTTTAACTCTTTTAACTATGGCGGGGCCATGCGATACTGCAGAATAGAAATGGGTTGCGTGCCCGGAACTAGATCAATACAAAAATCAATGTCCCTGTCAGGCGGCATACCCGGCAGGTCTGAAGGGAAGACCTCGGGGAACTCTCGAACAATAGGAACTGAGTCAATAGAAGAAACCTCTGCGCTGGAGTCACGAACATATGTCAGATAAGCTAAACACCCCTTCTCCACCATGTGTCGAGCCTTAACATAGGAAATAACACTGCGAGTGGCATGACCTGAGGTCCCTCTCCACTCTAGTCGGGGCAATTTTGGCGCCAAGGTCATCGTCTTGGCGTGGCAATCCAAGATGGCATGATACGGAGACAACCAATCCATCCCCAATATAACATCAAAATACACCATATCTAATAGCAGTAGATCAACACCGGTCTCAAGACCCTCAAACACAACCACACAGGAATGATGCACCCGGTAGACTACTATGGAGTCACCCACCGGTGTAGACACATAAATAGGAATGTCCAAAGCCTAACTATACATAGCCAGGCAGGGTGCAAAATAGGAAAACACATATGCATATGTAGACCCAGGGTCAAATAGCACTGACGCATCTCTATCACAAACCAGAATAGTAACTGTAATAACAGCATCTGACCCCTCCGCCTCTGACCTGGCTGACAAAGCATAAAACTGGGGCTCAGCCCCACCTACCTGAAGCATGTCTCTAGGATGATCGGCCACCGGCTGACCCCTACATCTGGCGGTACGACCTCCACCTCTACGGTCCTAACTTCCACCTCTATGATCCCTACCCCCGCCCCTAGTTGGCTGGGCAGGCTGTGGGTCAACTGGTGCCTAAATCATGGGGCGAGGACCCTGCTGCTATGGCTGTCCACCCCTCAATCTCGGGCAAGCTCTCCTAATGTGACCATACTAACCACAGTCATAACATCCCCCTGTACGATGAGACTGGACCTAACGGCCCGAATGACCTCCACGAACATTCTGAAGAGGTTGTGCACTTATGGGCTGCTGATCAAAATACTGCCCAAGAAAACCATGATCACCTGAGACACCCTAAGAAGCCTGGAGGGCTGACTGAAAAGGCTTGAAAGACTGGCCCCTATCATAAGAATCCCTGCCTCCAGATAAGGCACCATTGAATCGACCTGAGTGACGGGGCTTCTTGTCTTCCCTATAACCACCCCCTATGGTAGAACCATCTCGATCCTCCGGGCCACATTGACCGCCTCTTGAAAAGTAATGTCAATACCCACCTCTCTGGTAATATGAAGACGAATAGGCTAGATCAAACCATCAATAAATCTCCTCACCCTCTCCCTATCAATGGGGAGTATGACGAGGGCATGGCGAGCTAGATCGATAAATCGGGTCTCAAACTAGGTGACCATCATAGACCCTTGCTGGAGGCACTCAAACTGCCTCTGATAAGCATCCCTCTAAGTAACGGGAAGAAACTTCACTAGGAACAACTCCGAGAACTAATCCCAAATCAAAGGTGGCGACCCTGCTAGTCTGGCTGAACAGTAATCCCTCCACCAAGTCTTGGCAGATCCAGATAAACAAAAAGCCGCAAAATCACTCCATTGGATTCCACAATGCCCATATTCCGAAGAACCTCATGGCAACTATATAGGAAATCCTGAGGATCCTCAGAAGAAGCTCTGCTGAATGAAGTAGTGAAGAGCTTGGTGAATCTGTCCAACCTCCATAAAGCATCTGCGGACATAGCCACTCCATCACCGATCTATACAACCACCCCCGGCTCCGGAGTACGCGCAGTAGGAGTCTGGGCTCCTCCTCCAGCCTGGGAAGTGGCTGGTGCTGCAGGAAGCAATCCTGCTCAGGTAACACTCTCCATGAGGCCAACCAACCGGACCAAGGCATCCTGAAGAAACCCCTCTGGGACCTGAGCTGGGCCCACAGGAACTATCTGGGCTGGGGCCGAAACCTCCTCGTCAAGGCCAACCTAAGGGTCTGCCACTGGTGTTGCTACTGTTGGCTGGGCCCTGCCCCTACCTCGGCCCCTAGCATGGCCATGTCCTCTGCCCCTAGCGGGAGCTGCCTGGGGCTCGAACTGCTGATCAGTGGATGAGGAAGCACGTGTTCTCTCCATCTGCAAAAAAATAGAGTAGAAATTCAATCACCATTTGAGAAACCAAATCACACGACAAGAAAGAACAAATGAGAGATCTTTCCTAACTCAATAGACTCTGGGGAACAAGTCCAGGCTTCTCCGTACCTACCCCTCAGACTCTACTAAGTTTGTCCGTGAGTTGTGAGACCTATGTAACCTAGTGCTCTGATACCAACTTGTCACGACCCGGATTTCCCACCATCGAGATCGTGATGGCACCTACTCGTAGTAGCTAGGCAAGCCAACTTATTTACCTTTTCATCATTAAACAATTATCTTAACAGTCTATAGAATCAATATAAAACATTAATTCTAATGAGAACAATAGCGGAAGTTTGTCTGATAAATACGAATCAAAATGCGGAATAGTTAAATATATCCTCTACCCAAGATTTGGTGTCACATTACTTAGGAACTTATAAGAATAAACTAAATACAAATGTCTGAAAGAAATATAACATTTGTCTATCTCGAAACAATGAGGCAACAGTCAGATAAGAAATGCATAAAGAAGAGATGCCGGGCCTACGGACACCTGCAAGGCTACCTCAGTCTCGTGATAATGAAATCTTGCTCCCGTGCTAGTGCTGCTGCTGCTCCTCAAAATCTGGACCCGTACCAAAATGTACAGAAGTGTAACATCAGCACAACCGACCCCATTTGCTGGTAAGTGTCTAGACTAACTCCGGCGAAGTAGTGACGAGGCCAGACTGGACACCACATAAACATGTGCAGTTATAAATATACAACGGAACATAGAATATAAGGCGATTAACAACATGGGAAGGGAAACATGCTATGGGGAGATACAATATTAACAGCAATCCCAGGTAACAAAATTTAAAACAGCTTAGATTCACAATGAACAAGGAATCAACACTCAATACAAACACATGGTATCAATAACTGTTGTGGCGTGCAACCCGCTCCACAAATATCACTGTTGCGGCTTGCAACCCGCTCCACAAATATCACTATTGTGGCATGCAACCCGACCCATACCATTTATCAGGTATCACTGTTCCGGCGCGCAACCCGAACCAAACCATTTAACAGGTATCACTATTGCAGCGCGCAACCCGATCCTCAATATCATTGTTGCGGCGCGCAACCCGCTCCTCAATATCATTTAACAGTCAGGTTCCCCAAACAACAGTCACAATTAAGGGACATAACAATAAGCAAAAATTTGACAAAAGTCCCGGCAAGGGAAAAGAATCCAACAAGTTCAACCAAACATCCCGGCAAGGGAATAATCAACAACGCTTTCTTTTTCTTACGTTTCTTATCTTATAATTCACTCTACCATTTCGAGCCAATGCTCCAAATCATCCAGTCATTTCATATACTTTCAATATTCGTATCACAATTTGAGCCAATTCTCCCAGGAATCAAATAATTATTTTACCGTTCACACGTTATTCACAACATATAGAATTTCTCCACTAAACACGGAGTTCACAACCAAGTCATGGTAATCACATTATAAGGACTCACGGTCATGCTAGACACCAATGTATAGATACTCATCACCATGCCTATACATTGTACTCGATCACATAGCAATTAGCAACAAGACTCAACTCCTATTCCCTCAAGCTAGGGTTAAAACAAACACTTACCTCAAAGCCTTAAAATCCACTTAATCCTCAATTATTGCTTTACCTCGAGGTTCCACCTCCAATACAGTGATATCTAGGCACAATCAATTTAATAATATCAATAAAGACTCAATGGCAATGTCCCATAGCTTAAATATGAATTTTCTAGTATTATTCCAAAAATCCCAAAATTAGTCACCGGGCCTACATGGTCCAAACTTGAGGCTCGGACCAAAACCCAATCACCCATAACCCCACGAGTCCAAATATATAATTTGTTTTAAGATTTGACCCCAAATTGAGGTTGAATCACCCAAAATTCTCAAAACCCTAACTCTACCCAAAACCCATAATTTCTACTTTGATTTCATGATTTAGGGCTAGGATTTCAGTAATTAATGGAGGAAATTGAAGAAAACTAGTGGAACAATGCTTACCCAAGAAGTTTTGATGAAAGGGAGCTTCAATGGATGCCTGGGTGCTTGGGGAAGAAAGGGGTTCGTGTATTTTTTATAAAAATTCCTAGCTACTGTTCTGTTTTGAACTTAAAAATTCGCTGGGCTAAATTGCCCTTTGCGTTAGTGGGGGAGGGCCGCGTTCGCAAAGGGTAAACTAGGCAATACATCGCGAACACGTGAAGTGGAACGCGAACGCGTAGAAGGAAATGCTGGGGGCCCAGGGTCTGTTATATGCGAAAGCGATAAGGGGATCGCGAAAGCGGTGAAGGGGGAGACTAAACTACGCGAACATGTGAATACGAGCGCGAACACGATGAGTAAAATGAAGGCTAAGTCTTCTAAGTCAACTACTCTATGAGACTACGAGAATAAGATGTGAATCCGATGAAGGACGAGGCTGAAGCTTCGCGAATGCGTGAGTCCTAGCGCGAACGCGATGAGTAAAATCACTGGGCACCTGTTGCAGATTTTCTGCAGTTTTCCTAAGACCAAAACCACCCCGATACCTATTTGAAACTCACCCGAGCCCTCGGGGCTCCAAACCAAATATGCACGCAAACTCAAAAACATCATAAGAACTTGCTCGAGCTATTAAATCGCCAAAATAACATCAAAATCATTTAATCAAGCCTCAAAACTCATCATTTTCATTTCAAACTTCATAAACTTCAAATTCTAGATATTTAGGTCCGAAACACGTCAAACGACGTTCAATTTCGACCAAACTTTATAGAAAGCGCTTAAAAAATATATAAGACTTGTACCAGGCATCAGAACAAAAATACGAGCCCGATACCATTACTTTTTGATCAAATTTCATTTCCATTTTCCTTAACAATCTCGAGAAAAAGAATTTAACAGAAAAATTCTTTTACTCGGGTTCTAGACCTCGAATTTCGACTCCGGGCACATGCCCGAGTCCCATATTTTTCTACGGACCTTCCGGGACCGTCCAATCTCGGGTCTGGGTCCGTTTACCAAAAATATTGACCAAAGTCAACTGTAATCATATTAATATCAAAATTCTCCAAATTTTTCATAGAATTCACATATTTCAACATAAATGTTTTCCGGCTATGCGCCCGGACTGTGCACGTAAATCGAGGCAAGTAACAATGAGGTTTTCAAGTCCTCGGAAGCACGGAACGAGTGAGGAAATATGTGATAACCCTTTGGGTCGTCACATTCCTTTTTCCCTTTCCCTTTTCAGAATTCTACTTCTGCACTTTCACTCTCTCTTAGCCCCTAAGTTCTGTCCTCCCCTTGTGAGCTTTGCCTTGGGACCTTAAGTTCCCTCTGAACTTGGACACCTGAGGGCTGGCCCTTCCACACTGCACTATGTCTTAATCTGGTGATCCATTTAGGTGTAATCAATGCCTGCAGTTCATATGATACTCTGAGGGAACTTTGACACACCCCAAATGGGAGAAAGGCTTTGAAATATGATCTCTTAGAGTTGGTTCACTTCATACTTCAGATAGGAAGTCTGAATCAAGCTCTCCTTGGTTGTGCTTTAAAATTTCAATGTATTTTCTTTACTTTAATTCTCTTTCTGGGTTGTAACATCCTTGTAATAAAACTCTCAGAGATGGATAGTTAAAAGGGAAGGGTAACCATGTATTCAAAGGGGATAGATAACCTGCCTATATGAGTTTTCTGAATTTCTCCACTCTCATATATAGATACCATGTCTATAGGAATCCTGCATTCTCTCATATATAGATACCATGTCTTTAAGAGTCCTGCACTCTCTCATATATATAGATACCATGTCATTAGGAATCCTGCACTCTCATATGTAGATACCATGTCTATCCTGCACTCTCTCACGTAGATGCCATGTCTACAATTATTCGAAATCTGAATTCTACATATGTAGATTGAAAATGTGCCTATAGGTCTTTCTGAATCTTGCATATCCCCTTTCATTAGGCAAACATGTTTATAGGTCTTAAATAACCAGCTGCAATTAGATATCATGTTCATATAAAAATACAATACCTAGATATTATGTTTGTAGGATTTTTGTGTCTCATTATGTCTATAAAAGTGTTCTAAAGTCGACAAACGCATAGAAAGCATGCCGATAGGAGCTTTAACCAAATCAGAATCGCCTCACTTGATTATAAGTCTAAAACCGGCAATAATAGTGCATTACCTGTTGCAGAACTTATGATATTTTGCTAAAACTAGCCTTTCTTTAATAACTGACAACTTTTTTCTTAAATCAGTATGCATTTAGTTTAATTCATTATTTCTGAAATCAGTAGATATCATGCCTATAGGATCCTCATCCAACACTTAGGAAAATCGTAGGATGAATTTTATAAATTGAATCAGATTTTATTAGCTATAGCCAGTAGGTAGGCCTGAGTTGGGCTTCCTATCTAAATTATGTAATAAATCAGTCTTCCTCAATCTTTTAAGTTTAATCATACCTTAAACAGTACGTGCAAGACATGCTAAATTATGTGTTTCTCTATTTAAATGAGGTGTATTTGAGCCTTTTATTTGTCTATATGCTTTCCCAAACTTGCTATATGTGTTTCTTCCTGTCGCCTTAGTATTTTACCTTTTGAAACCACAAATAAGCCCAACATCTCCTCCCTTAGGGATTAGTAGTTCAAGAACCTCCGAGACTGAGAGGATTGGGGCGTGTAATAACATTCAGTAAGTAATCGAGACCATTTCGCGCTTTAATAGCTTAACGGGGTGGGAAAAGGTAGATATGGATATGATGGCCACGCGATAACATGATGTGTAGCCCCTCACTAAGGAGTGATTACCGGATGTTGTATGGAGTGATCCATATTATTAATAAACGTAGGACCCCCTTCCCTTTGTTCTTTGTTTCTTTTATATCTTTTAAAACCATTTCTTCTAAGAAAATCAACTCTCTTCAGTTCTTCTGACTTTGTTTATTTGTGACCATTACACGAAAATCCCCTCTTATTTGAAACTTTTACTTCCCTATGTGTTATTTTCATTGAAGTCACAACAATAGTTTGGCCGGGAACCACACTAGTGGATCCTGAAGGGTGCCTAACACCTTCCCCTTAGAATAATTTCAAGCCCTTACCCGATCTCTGGTTATCGAAATTAAAACCTTCTTAATATTCTAATGCACTTAAATCATTAGGTGGCGAATCTTCAATTCCAAAACCCAATTCCCAAAATGGAACGAGTTGTCTTCCCAAATGTCAAAAACCCAATTTTGCGAGTAAAAGGGGGCGCGACAGCATGGCCACTTTGCTGGGGATTTCTTTTAGTTTTTTACCATTTCAAGCTATTACTATGACTTTACATTTCTTATATGCCTTATTGGTTAATCCCTTTAAGCATTCAATTCTCTTTTTCAACTACAAAGCTAATTTTTCTTGTTGTTTCTTTACCTTACTTCCTTTACTGCTTTCCTTTATTACTGTTTTAAATTATGAAAAACTGTTGTATTTATTACTTTCTTAACGTACAAATACGTTACAACTTCTTTTAATTATTGCATAAGCATGTTTTCAACATCATATTCCACTCGTGCCAAACGAAATACCATAGCAACACTTATAATGGGTGGTTACACTCTTTCGATATCTCCAAAATCCATCAAATGCATATTTACGGTAAAACCAGTCGATCAACGGTGTAGTCGACGGTTCCGCGCCTTTCCATCTTGAGTTGTCCGCTCAAGGGTACCACCCAAAAACCCCATAGAAACCTTAGTCTGTTTAATTGTTCATGCACCATGGTCAAACCTAGCCGAGTCAGATATGTTGTCCGCAGAATGACTCTTTAAGATAGCCTTGTCCAAAGTCCACTGGGTTTCCCTAAAACCCAAATGGACATCATCACGTTCTGTGCATTTATTTGGAGGACTAAAAGCTTTTATGCCAATTATTGATATTTAAATAGTCAAGTCCGGTGGGGTAAGGGGTTAACCTTTTTGTCTTGCAGAAATATGAGGCACGAGGTCCCCAGTTTCCGTATGATTAGCACGTCCCTTCTCTTGCTAGACTGGTGGAGGAGTCTTCCATCAAATGACAAAATCAATGAGAGGAAAGAGAGAGCCGCCAAAGCTAGAAAAAAATTGGAATATTTGGAATACAGTCTGCTTGAATTGGAAGGAAAAGTGAGAAAGAGAGTCAACAACTGCCAGAATGCCGAGGGAAACAAAGACGGGAATCTGGCGAAGGCATTCTTACTTACAAACCTATGTGAGCTGGAAGATCTGATCAACGAGAACATTCTAACTGATGAAGATCTCTCTGGGACCAAATAGATATAAGTTTTCTTCGTTTTGTGAAATGTAATAAGGCCAACGGCCATTAGTGAGCTCTACTTCTTTCTTATTTAGTGTCATTTAGAGACTCGTTTATTTTTTATCAATAAAATAAGGCATTTAGCATCCTAAGTTCTCCAAAAGAACTTGTTGCTAGGCCTACCTCGGGCACAACGAGGTTCCCAAATTAGGATATGCTTTATTTTTCCGCACTATGTGTTTAAATTTTACAACATTTTTCTTATGATCCTCACTTACTTGGTTACCTTTTATTTTATTTTTGTCTTGTTATTCCCCTCCCCAAAAGGTTAGTTCGTGAACTCTGGCAACATCATCATATTTTACGAGATCTAGGGTCCCTCCACCTCCTCCTCCTCCCAGTTCTGTCAGATACAAGAACAAACGGAAGATGGAACATTTGAACAATGGTAGAAAAGAAAACTCAACTGAACGGGTAGAGGCTGCTCATGGTCACGATACTCTAGTCCCCAAGGAAAATGCCTCCCAACTAGAACAAAAGCTGTTGCAGTTTCAGGAAGAACTTGATCAAGTCCGAAATCTGGCAAATCTGTCGTTTTCGCTCACCACTCCAAAGGTTAGTTTCTCAAATACCAAAATCTTGTACCTCCGCAAAACATCCCAAAGCAACAAAACCATCCCACTCCTTACCACCACTGCAGTACGTGCCATACCTCAAATAACACCCCACTACTCATTCCAGAACTCCAGAACTGCACAAGTGACCACTGCCACACCCAACATAATGCCCCCATCTATTTGGAGACTATACGACACTCCACCCAACCCATTTCAAGCACACCCGAGTTCGATAATAAGGACTTGCTCATCATAAATCTGGCCGAAGAGCTTAAAAAGTTGACTAGCAGAATTCAAGGCGTTGAAGGTAGTAAGGAAATTGATGGGCTAAACTATGAATATCTTTGCATACAGCCCGATGTCGAATTGCCTGAAGGGTACAAACCTCTCAAGTTCGAGATGTTCGACGGTACAGGGGATCCAAGGGTCCACTTGAAAACATACTATGACAAGATGGTTGGAGTGGGAAGAGACCAGAAAATTCGCATGAAGCTTTTCATGAGGAGCTTGAAAAAAGACGCCTTATCTTGGTACATTATCTAAGATCCGAATAAGTGGTCAAACTGGGTGAGCATGGCGTCCGATTTTATAGATAGATTCAGGCTCAACATGGAGAATGCACCAGATGTGTTCTATATTAAAAACTTGAAGAAGAAACCCACAGAGACCTTTCGTAAGTATGCTACTCGATGGAGAGCAGAAGCTGCTAAGGTTATGCCTGATTTGGAAGAACTACATATAAATAAATTCTTCCTTCGGGCCCAAGACCCATAGTATTATGAGAGGCTGATGCTGATGGAGAGTCACAAATTTTATGACATCATCAAGCCAAGAGAAAGGATCGAGGAAGATAGAACATTGAAGCCCTACAAGCTACCAATAAGGCTTTATAGTCTGGTGGTACGTCCAAGAAAAGGGACGTAGGTGCTTTAATGGTTTCATAGTGGACCCAATCCCCTATCAAGTACCAAACATACCTAATACCTCCAATCATCAGCCTACCCCAAATTACCAAACACCCTCACCCTATTACCATACTCCATCACCCACTTATCAGTCATCTCCACCTCCCTCATATCATCCCACTTCACCCAAATACTCCCAACCAGCACGTGTTTACCAAGCCTACAACACCCAACCATCCCACTATCAATCACCTCCCCCCGGTCAAAACTTCCCTAGACCTCGACTAAATTTTGACTGCAGACCTCCCAAATAGTATACCGCCATTGCTGAACCAATTGACCAGTTGTATGAAAGGCTCAAAGTTGTTGGTTATGTCACCCCTATCTCTGCCATAACCCTTGAAAACCCTTCTCAGTGGGCCAATCCAAATAAATCCTATGCATACCATTTCGGCATGAAAGGACATACCATTGATGAATGCCACTCTCTGAAGGATAAGATCCAGACTTTGATTGAAAATAACATTATTGTGGCAAAGGAGGCTGCTCCAAATGTCTGCAATAACCCTCTTCCAGGCCACAAGAGTGGAGGCGTTCATATGATTGAGATAGAGAATGACTGGGACCCTAAGGGATCGATTGGTTTGATCACAGAAGGCGACGATCCAAAGAAGCTAGTAGTCACCCTTAATCCGATTGTTGTCAAAATTCAGCCTTTTGGGGACGTCGAGGTAAAAATGTCAATGCTACTTGAGTTGGAAGCACCATCCTCTGCAAAGACGCCAGTGCCGATTGAGGTTGAGTTTGGATCTACGACAAACACACCTGTGCCATTTGAAGTTGCGATTCTACCTTCCAAAATACATGCTCCGTTTGGAATAAAGATAGCCACGCCAATTCTAGTGGCAATGTTAGAAGTAACACCATTCCACACTAATGCCATACCTTGGGACTACACAACTGAGGCCAGAAAAAAGGGGAAGGTCAAGTTTGGGGAAGCCATTGCGGCATAGGGTATGACAGGAACTGGTAGGGTTTATACCCTGGAACATTTGGTTGAGTCAAGCAAACAAGCCTCTTGTCAGCCAACCATTACTTAAACTAGGCCCGATGAACTCTGGAGAAAGATACAAGCCAAAGAATACTCAGTCATTGATCCACAAAACAAAACACCATCACAGATTTCTATCCTCGCTTTGCTACAAAGTTCCGATGCACACAAGAATGCCTGGCTAAGTGTGCTGAGTGAGGCATATATACCATGTAACATCACCAGCGGAGAGATGGCAAACATGGTAGGCTAGTTATTGGAAAGTCACAAGATCACTTTTCATGAAGATAAGTTGTCACCAGAGGGGTTGAGTCACAATAAGGCATTGCACATCACCATGCAGTACGAAGATTATTTTATTACCAGGATCCTAATTGATAGAGGGTCCAGCCTCAACATTTGTTCATTGTGACACTCAGGACATTAGGAAAAGGGCTACATAAGATCAAGGATAGGGTCGTCAACGTCAAAGCTTTCGACGGATCCCAAAGATCTACTATTGGGGAAATTATCTTGTGTTTGCAAATGGGCCTACTTGGTTCGATGTCGATTTCCAAGTAATAGATGTGGCGGAATATTACAATTTGTTGTTGGGATGACCATGGATCCATACCTCTAGAGCCGTAGCATCAGCATTACATCAGGCGGTGAAGTTTGAGTGGAACAACCTAGAGGTGATCATTCAAGGTGAGGGTAGCAATCCCATATATAGCCGCCAGACCATCCCAGTAATCGAAGGCAGAAAAAAGATAGGCGGGGAGACCTATCACCACATCGAGCGAGTCAATGCCGTCGACAAGGAAAAATGGTGGGACAACCAAATTGAAAGCATATTGAACTGGAGTGGATATGAAACTGGCAAGGGACTTGGCAAGAACCTCCAAGGAATTGCTAAGCCTATCAAACTAAAGAAATATGGTACCACATTTGGTCTTGGATATGAGTACACTGGGGAGGAGTTCAACAACTGGTCGCCATCATGGTGAGGTCCTTACTATCCATTGTAGCAGCCAATACCATGCTTGGAATAGACTTTCCAACCGGCCAAATTTATCTATGGGTAAGAAGAAGAGGAAGCATAGCAGTAGTGAGGAATTTGTTCCTGAAAGACGATGATATGGATTGGTGTGTCGTTTTTTAGGAGGAGGGGAGGAAGGCCCTTCCATACAAGTCATAAGCTGAGGGGCATGACTCAATAACTGGATCGTTAGAACCACCAGAGCTCGAAAAGCCTCGGGGTAGCCAGGCTGAGCAAAGCATCATGTACTGTCTTTTATTTTTACTACAGTTGACATTCCTTTCGCTTTTTAAATTTTTTGCAATAAGATCTTCAAAATGTTCAAAATAGTTATGGAATTTATCAAAGCATTTTAGTTTTCTTATAAATATTACTCTTATTATTTTCTTGTTACCTTACTTATACAGTATTACTATTACTTATCTTAATGAACCAATGATTGTGACATGTAATGAGACAACGCAAGAAACAGACATAGACTCAGAGGTAGATGACATACCAGAAGAGATCATTAAGGAAGTCGAGAATTTTGAAAATAAGACTAAGTCCAACTTGGACGAGACCAAGATTGTTAACATGGGAGATGTAGAAAACGTCAAAGAAACACGAATCAGCGTTCACTTATCACCGTCAAAAAAGAAAGAGTACATAGAATTTCTAAGAGAATATGAGGATATTTTCGCCTGGTCGTATGATGACATGACTGGTCTGAGTACATCTATTGTGGCACACAAACTGCTAACTGATCCGACATGTCCACCGGTAAAATAAAAACTTAGAAAGTTCAAGGCAGATATGCATCTAAAAATCTAGGAAGAAGTCACCAAGCAGGTCAAAGCCAAAGTCCTCAGGGTAGTAGAATAACCAACATGGTTAGCCAACATTGTACCAGTGCCAAAGAAGTACGAAAATGTTAGAGTCTGTGAAAAAAACCAGGATCTCAACCGGGCCAGTCCGAAAGACAATTTCCCCTTGCCAAACATACACATCCTGATTGACAATTGCACCAAGCATGAATTGAAATCATTCGTGGATTTCTTCACTAGTTACCATCAGGTCTGGATGTATGAAGAAGATGTTGATAAAACAGCTTTCATTACACCGTGCTGAATGTACTGCTATAAGATGATGTCGTTTGGCCTTAAGATTGCAGGGTCCACCTACATGAGGACCATGACTACCATTTTTCATGATATACATAAGGAGGTCGAGGTGTACGTAGACGACATTATCATTAAGGCAAAGAAGGACTGATCACATGGATGATTTCAAGAAATTCTTCAATGGACTGTGAAGGTATAGCCTAAAGCCGAATCACGCAAATTGTGCATTTAGGGTTCCAGCTAGGAAATTGCTCCGGTTTATTGTGAGTCATCGGGGGATAGAAATGGATCTATCAAAGATCAAAGCCATTCAGGAATTGCCACAACCAAGGAAAAACAAGGACGTAATGAGTTTCTTGGGGAGACTTAACTACATCAGCCGGTTCATAGCACAATCTATATTTATCATTGAGTCGATCATCAAGATGTTAAAAAAGGATGCCGCCACCGAATGGACTGATGAATGCCAGAAATCTTTCAACAAAATCAAGGAATACTTGTTAACGCCACCAGTCTTAGTCCCGCCTGAACCAGGTAGACCTCTGTTACTCTACATTGCAGTGTTAGATGGTGCCTTCAGTTGCGTCTTGGGGTAGCATGATAAGATAGGAAAGAAAAAGCTGGCCATTTACTACCTCAGCAAAAATTTCACTTCGTACGAGGCCCGGTATTCTCTGTTAGAATGCACTTGGTATGCTTTAACTTGGGTAGCCCAGCAGTTGAGGCACTACTTTTGTATCTATACTACATATCTCATATCAAGGATGGATCCTTTGAAATACATCTTTCAGAAGCCCATGGCCACTGGCAAGCTTGCCAAGGGGTAAATCACGTTGAGTAAATTCGACACTGTCTACGTGAATCATAAAGCAATCAAGGGACAGGCACTAGCAGATCACCTGGCCAAAAACCCCGTGGATGGAGAATACGAACCCTAAAAACATATTTTCCTGATGAAGAGGTGTCATTCATATGAGGAGATATTGCAGAATCCAATGACTATTGGAGAATGTTTTTTGACAGAGTAGCAAATTTCAAAGGAGTCTTCATAGGGGCAGTCCTAGTATCAGAAATCGATCAGCATTATCTGGTGTCTGCCAAACTCAGGTTCCCATGCACCAACAACATAGCCGAGTACAAAGCCTACATCTTAGGGCTCAAGATGGCCATTGACATGAACATGCAAGAGTTGCTAGTAATTAGGGACTCAGACATACTCATACATCAGGTACGAGGAGAATGGGCGACCAAGAATTCCAAGATACGCCCTTATCTGCTCCATGTACAAGAGTTGAGAATGAGGTTCACAAAGATAGAGTTCTAGCATGTTCCCAGAGTCTAGAATGAGTTTGCCGATGCATTGGCTACCCTATCATCCATGATAAAGCATCCAGATACGAACTTCATTGATCTTATTCCGGTGAAGATCTATGATCAGCCAGCTTACTTTGCTCATGTCGAAGAAGAAGCAGATGGAAAACCTTGTTTCCATGACATCATGGAATATTTGACAAAACGAGAATACCCAGAGCTTGGAAATACTACTCAGAAATGCACACTTCGAAGGTTTTCTAATAATTTCTTTTACAGCGGAGGAATCCTGTATA
Source organism: Nicotiana glauca (assembly GCA_026770625.1). NCBI lineage: Eukaryota > Viridiplantae > Streptophyta > Magnoliopsida > Solanales > Solanaceae > Nicotiana > Nicotiana glauca. Next base: position 29,215 of record MU702849.1, on the reverse strand, counting down.
GGAGGACTCCAAATTTAGGATTACTAAGGTGTGTCAACGCAAAGGAAGCATCTAAACTGCTAAAGGAAATCCATGTCAGGACCTGTGGTCTACATATGAACGGTTTTGTCTTAGCCAAGAAGATACTCCGGGTCGGTTACTTTTGGATGACTATAGAAACGGAATGCATCCAGTATGTCAGGAAATGACACCGCTGTCAGATACATGCAGACATGATAAAGGTACCCCCAAATGAGCTTAATACAACAAGCTCACCATGGTTGTTCGCCGCTTGGGTAATGGATGTCATTGGACCAATCAAACCTGTCGCTTCCAACGGGTACAGATTCATCCTAGTGACAATTGACTATTTTAAGAAATGGGTTGAAGCAGCATCTTGCAAAGCCGTAACAAAGAAAGTTGTGGCAAACTTTGTCTGTGACCGCATCGTTTTCCGATTCGGGATACTGAAAATGGCTCTAACCTCCACAATGACCTGATGAAGGCCATGTGTGAAACTTTCAAGATCAGGCACAAGAATTCTACAGCCTGTAGACCTCAGATGAACAGTGCCGTAGAAGCAGCCAACAAAAACATCAAGAAGATATTGAGGAAAATGATAGAGAAGCATAAGCAATGGCACGAAAAGGTATCGTTCGCTCTATTGGGGTATCACACCATAGTCCGCACATCAATTGGGGAAAATCCCTATATGTTGGTTTATTGTACAGAGGTAGTCATTCCTGCAGAAGTAGAAATTCCTTCCTTAAGGATCGACAAGAAGCGGAGCTTGACGATGCAGAATGGATGAAAAGTTATTACGAGCAGCTAGCTCTTATAGATGGAAAGAGAATGAATGTAGTTTGCCACGATCAGCTCTATCACAACAGAATGTATAGAGCCTTCAACAAGAGAGTCAAACCAAGACAGTTCACACCGGGGCAGCTGGTGTTAAAGAAAATTTTCTCGCATCAAGATAAAGCCAAAGGGAAATTCGCTCCCAATTGGTAGTGTCTATAAATGGTTCATCAGGTTCTGACAGGGGGAGCCCTCATACTTGCAAAAATCGATGGAGAATTTTGGCCAAAACCAATCAATTAAGATGCAGTCAAGTGCTACTATGTGTAATCTTATGTTTTCCTATATGATGTAATTTGAACTACATCTGACCTAATTCCCATTTAAGAGGGGATACGTAGGCAACCTTATGGGTTCGTTCATAATTCAATAAATTTTCATTTTCCCCCACAATTGGAAACTGGGGCAGAATTTTGAGGAAGACCCTCAAAATTCCGAAGTAATTTTAGTCGATCATCACAAGAAATCGTCAGAAGCATCAACCCGTTAAACTGGGGCAGAATTTTGAGGAGGATCATCAAAATTCCATAGTAGGAGAGGTTGTAATATCCTGAACCACATCACAGTCGTCGGTTCATCTAAAAGCTATTTCTTAACTATATACTTATGTCATATTTTTTACAAAATCATGCATGGTAATTATCAAAATCGCTTTGTTCAACAACGCTATCTCAGTAATACATGCCGTATCACCAGACCAAAGCTGAACAGGTCAATCAAGGCCAGTAAGAATACAAACTAACCTCCACTTTACAAAACTCATGCTTTTACTTTGGATGCAGGATTTTGGATTATGAAAGCATATGATATACTATACACCCACAAGACAAAACATTGATTCATGAATTGCCACACATATTCGGTATTTTCCAGTCATACACACCAGTGATATCCCTTGTATCACAATATGCCCAGTGATCCCAACATCAAAGCTTGTTATCAGCTAAGAAACTCTATTACCATCTGCATTTTCTGTATTGCATAAGGCTACCATTCTACCTTCCGAGACTAAGCACTGTCTCCATCAGCATTTTCTGTATTGTATAGGACTACCATTCTGCCTTTCGAGACTAACCACTGTCTCCATCTGCATTTTCTGTATTGCATAAGGCTACCATTCTGCCTTCCGAGACTTAGCACTGTCTCCATCTACATTTTTTGCATTGCATAAGGATACCATTCTGCCTTTCGAGACTAAGCACTGTCTCCATCTGCATTTTTCACATTACATAATGCTACCATTCTGCATTTCGAGAGCAAACACTATCTGCATCTGCATCTGCATCGCTGAAAGTTCACCGCTTTATTTACATTGGCATGGCTGAAAGATCGCCATTTTATTTATGCTTTCATGGGTTCAAATCAATTTATTTCCATATTTTTATTCATAAAAACCTGATAATAATATGAATAATTATCATTTTTTGGTGATTCAACTGTTGAATTTTCATATTTATGCTAAACTACAGCTCAAATATTTTTTTACATATTTTTACAAATTCATTTAGTACTTTTAAGCTAAATTACATATAATACCAATATTAGCCTCCTTTATGATTTGATTGCATTTATATTTATAAAATTAAGTCCAGTATTTTTAAATTGATAATTATGTGTTACAAATCTTTTTAATACTTTCAATTTATTTCCAGAATTTAATTTGCTATTTTTATAAAATAAATGGGTAAAAATGGCTATATAAAATATAGCCAGATTTCATTTCAATTGTAGCCTAATTTGAACCTTAGCCCAATTCCTATCACTATCCTCCCTCTTGTTATTTCTTTTGAATGGATGGAAAGGTCGGTACATGTATGAAAATAGAGTAAGAATACCCTAAGAAAGTTAGCTTATTTTAGTATGAAAGTTTTCTGAGTTATAAACAGCTAACGTCGGTTATAGTACAAAAGTTTTCTGAGTTGTGTAGCATGGCAAGCCATCCCTTAATTGTTGTTAAAGCCAACCCCTTTTTGTAGGAAAACTTTTGCGAATATAAACAAATTAATTGTTGTGTAGCTTGGCAAGCAGTCCCTTACGGGTTGTTGAAGCCAGCCCCTTTGTAGGGAAACTTTCGTATATTTGGTTTAGTTTTCTTTCTTGGAGTCTCCTATTAACTGTTTGTGTAGCTTGGCAAGCCGTCCCTTATGGGTTGCTGAAGCCAGCCCCTTTGTAGGGAAACTTTTGTATCTATGGTATAGTTTGCTTTCTTGGAGTCTCTTGCTCTGTTCTATGTACTGTGGTATCAGAGCCAGCCCATCCTTTCGGAGGGATGAACAGTTTACTAAATATGTCTAACTCATTTCCATCATCCTCTTCCCCTGCAAAAATGAACATGTCCCTTACTCTATATAAAACCCTGTCAAAAAAATATGATTACCTCTATGAAGTCGGTATCCTAACCGACATACAGAAAGTATCATCCACTGAACTACCTCTCATAAACTTGCTCAGCTTTTGCCAGAAAATCTTTTGCACCCTGGACCCAAATTCATTCTTTAGTCCAACACAGACCAAAAGGAGTTAAAGAATATGTTGCTGCCTCAAAACATGACCAGCATCCTATTCTTGCCACTCGAGAGGAATAATTTATCCCCCTTCAAATACCAGATGATTTTCCCAGAGAATCGATAGATCATGGTTTTACCCATATCCATTTTGGTGCCATCCGAATTGCTTTAACATATCACAGAAGAAAAGGTCAACCTGTTGTAGCTCGACTTTCTCTTCTAGATACTAGATATTTGTAGTACCAACATGCAAATTCGGGTACTGCCGAAGTTACCCTAAACACTAGAATTGTCTTCATAACTATCTTTCCAAATTTCAACATGTCCTTTTATGACCGTACCTAACCGAAGCCCTAAAAATCCAAGTCCAAATCCAGGGAGCCCCAGAAGAGAAAGATTCCATCCACGCTACCCTTCACTACCAAATGGCGTGGCGAGTCCAAAATTATGTCATGGATCTTTACCTACCCGGAGGAGAAAATGCATTACTCTTAAATATTGATGCTACCAAAGTAAACCATGTGCATCCAATTATCCAGACAAATTTCCAGAGAGGAGCTTGTCAAAATCCTTCCTGATTCCTGGATCACAAATTACGAGAAGCTAAGAGAATCCGAGGTATCTCTGCAACTGGTGAACCATCTTTTACCAAAAAGGAGTGACAAAATCGTATGCATAATATTTGACCATTCCCATCTCAAAAACCCCAGCAAAACCATCTTCTCTTGCCAAATAATTCAACCCAAAGATAGAACAGATACATACCCAGAACCTGATGGAGTGTTCTTCTGGAATATACATAGTATCATGGAAGAACATGACTGGTATCAATATTTTGACCAAGAAGGAAAAGGAATTTGGTGGTTCAAATGACCGTTTACGAGGCACTGCCCTTGGGATCTTGATTGTAATTACGAAGAATGTTTGGAGGATCTAATTAGAGAATATGATGAACACCACCAGCGTCATTGGGAAAGGTTTGGCCTTAATGAAACCAAACCAAAATAAAAGAAAAAGGGGAAAACCACTGAAAAGCAATTCGGAGCCAAATATGAAAGTAAAGCCCCTACAATTGGCTCATTATGCCGTCCAGGTAAATATGAATTTCTTGTCAGTTACAAACCCCATGAATGGCCAAAATTACCGGAAACATTTACTCCAAACTGGGAGGATAGTGAAACCATGCCCAAATCCAAACCAACATCACCTCATAACCTAGAATCCAAATAGCCACCTGAACCTAAAACTCTATTAACCCAAAGGACCTCGCACCCACAAATATTCGTGTTCAGCCCTTCAAGTTCTATGCACTCTCAAGATTTTCCTCCACTTCAAACTTTGGAAAAAGAGGGTATCAGCCATGCTCCAAAAATCCCCAAAAAAACATAGTACTACCTTCTGGAGAAAAATTCCCAACAAGTGACATCGAAGCAACAATGAACTGGCAATCAGAAAACTCCATCTGCCAAAAGAAAATCCTGAATAACATTGGCAATACCACAAAGAATGTGGCTCAGACACATAACAAAATGATGAGCAAAGTGGAAACAATTGGGAAGAAGATGGAGCAAACATCGTCTCACCATGCCAGACTAATCAAAGCCTAGAACTAAGTTTGGCAAATTTACAATATGAGATTTGTCCGTCAGGAACTTTACTTTTCCAATTTTTCCAACAACAACAAAAGGAGACAATTTCCATTAAAGAAAATATTCAAATTTTGAGAAATGATCACTTTGAACCGCAAAAAACCCCAATTTTGCCTTCAAAACCTACCTTATTCCCTATGTCTCCACAAGCATATTCCCTATGTCTCCACAAGCATATTCCCTACCTAAATTGGACTACACATTTTCTACCTTTCCATCTAACTCATAAAATCCAATCTTTTTCACCCTACCATCAAAAGAAGAAAATGATTTTGATATCGCAAAAATGGTTTGGGAAAGGAAAGATTCCCTTGTAGAAAAGAAACAAACCAAGAAAAGGCGAAACCAAGGAGAAAGTTCAAAAGGATCGAACCGCCAAAATCTAATGATTTCTTACCAGAAAGCTCCGGACCTCTATGTATCTCAGCCAAGATACATATCAGAAGAAGATACCCCATGGTCAGAATCTCTAAACTCATCAGAAGATGAAACAATGGAACATAGCTCTCAATCAAGCAATTAGTCCGCAACAAACTCTTCCGAAGAAGACGACAACCCCCCAATATTTGTAAACCAGCCAAGAGACCCAAAAATATCTGAAGTTGACGAGGAACAAGAAGGCATGACAGATAAACCAATCCCAGAAAGAAGATATGAGCCCATGGCATCAAAACCAGTTGGAACTCTTTTCCACACTTTCACCTTAAATGTTGTCAAGGTTTCAAAATGGCCTCAACGGATCCAACACTTATATACTTGGATGTTGACCAAAAATTTGGTGGAACGAGAAAAGTATATCAACCTTTTAGAACTCACTTCACGGTTTTTAGGAATTATCAGAAATTGGTGGAACTCACTTGGAATTCAGGACAAAAATACTTTTCTTACTTCCCAAGATTTTGCTATGGTTCAAACCAAGAAGATATTGGATAAAATGCTTCAATGATTCCTACACATCAAAGGTATTCATGTTTCATAGGCCAGTGAAGATTATTAATGGAAAAGTCTAGGCGTAAGCAGAGGCATCATTCTGGTGGAAATTTTCGGTGTCAATTTTATCAATGGAAGAAGAATATAGCGAGGCACAAAGAATACTTTTCCAGCAAAATAGGCACATCCCGAGAGAGATATGGCCAAAAGATTGGGCAGGATGGAATTATACAAGCAATCATACTCATTGGGAAAGAGTCCAGGAAGAAGCAAAAGAATATCAAACCCTTAAAGAGTCCAGGAAGAAGCAAAAGAATATCAAACCCCTGACAAAGTCATCCGAGAAAAGATCACTCAAGACATTTCCAGATTAAGGTTGAAGATTACATCTCTAAATCCAAAAGAGAAAGAGCATAGCGAAGAAGGACTGTCAAATTCCAGGCGTTACTACACAAGGTCTTTAAAAATATGCCTAGAAGACAACCCTAGAATTGATTAAGAATAATTACCTAAATCCCTGCTAATCCCAACATAATCCTAGATTAGCCACCTAAAACCATCAAAAATATCTTACCCATACCAAGACAAATTTCCACATCTTTCCATACTATCCGGACCCCACTTCAACTTGTTTTCACATGCTTCCACATGCCTCCACATGCTTCGTCACATGTAACACCCTACTTTCACATGGTGTCACATGCTCCCACATACTTTCACATGGTACACCATGTATATTTCAACCCTTTCACATGTTTTTTTAGTTATTTTGCCTAAAGTCCTTCGCATGCTTAGAAGGACCCACTTGTAAGATAAGTTTTCCATGTAAGATAGGTTTATTTTATCATTAAAGTTTGTCTTGTAATAACCTTCTATCCCTATATAAAGGAGGTCTTGTACTAGTTGGAAGATCATCTTGCAATCATCTTGTAACCTTTGTAAATATTTTTTTGATATATTACATATGAGTGCTTTCAGAATTTCCCTATTGTTCTTTCTTTTGAACGGATGGAAATTCCGGTCCATGTATGAAAATAGATTAAGAATACTCTAAGAAAGTTAGCTTATTGTAGTAAGAAAGTTTTCTGAGTTATAAACAGCTAACGTTGGCTATAGTATAAAAGTTTTCTTAGTTGTGTAGCTTGGCAAGCCGTCCCTTACGGGTTGTTGAAGCTAGCCCCCTTTTGTAGGAAAACTTTTGTGACTATAAACAAATTAACTATTTGTGTAGCTTGGAAAGCCGTCCCTTATGGGTTGTCAAAGCCAGCCCCTTTGTAGGGAAACTTCCGTATCTATGGTTTAGTTTGCTTTCTTGGAGTCTCTTGCTCTGTTCTTTGTATTGTGAACCCTAACTAAACACAATTGAACCCCATCCCAATTCCTAAAATTACCCGACCCATAGCCCGTTTCAATGACCCGCCCGGCTCCCCGTTTAATCCTGGCCGTTGATCAAAATGATCAACGACCACATTTTGATCAACGGCCACATTTCGTCCTTTTCTTTTTTAATTTACCAACACCCACCAACCCTAAATCATTTTCACCTACCGGTGGCCTCTGAACCCTCCAGTCTCTCAAACTCTCTCGAAGGTTCTCAAACCACTAGCCACCACTTCCGCCCTAAAAGCCACCAGAATCCATGTCTTCCAAGGCTACGGAAGCCCTATACAGGCCTCCTATGACTCCCACGCGACTAATTTTTGAAGATCCAAGGCTTGACCACAACGAAGTTTGGTCCACGCTTCGTTCGATTTGAGTTCCACGGCCATCTCCGGTTTTACTCCGGTGTACCATGGCTGCTCGAGCCCTATTTTGACATCTCAGACTTAGGTCGGTGACCTTTCAAATCCTTTCTCACTACTAGGATTCTTCTGAAACCCTCACCCTTCAAGGTTTTCTCCGATTCCTTTAGATCCATTGTGTATCGATTCTTTCCCTAAGTTCTCAAATGATTTCTTTGGCTTTTATTGCAAAAAATTGCTTTCAAAACCAGTTCTTTTCAAATCTAGGGTTTTCTGAAAAGTTTTAAATGTTTCTTTTTTCTTTTGTGTGTATTTGCCTCTGCTATGTTCTTACATTTTCTTCTACGATGTTCTTGTATTCTTCTCCTACTGTGTTTCCTATACTATGTTCTCGTACGCTTTTCTACTGTATTTCTTTCCTCCTGTGTAATTATATTTTCTTCTACCATGTTCTTACATGCTTCTTCTGTTGTATTTTCCTATACTGTGTTCTCGTATTCTTTCTCCACTGTATCTTCTCTACAGTGTCCTGATATGTTTCTCCTACTATATTTTCCATTACTATGTTCTTAAGTCCTTATTAAACTTCTCAACATATTTCTGCTACTGATCTTATCAATTTTTCCATTATTATGTTTCGTATTAGTTTCTTCTACTCTATTTTCTTTGAACTATTCTACTGCTCTCTACATGTTGCCTTTCTATCATATTTCTCATGAGTTTCAGTTGCTGAGAGGAACATGGTAGAGGTTTGAGTTCTTTCTGAGACCCTGAACCTATTTCGAGTCTCTAAAATGAGATTTAAAACACTTGTTTTTCACATGATTCTGGCTTTTGCTAAACTCTTCTAAGAACTGTACATCGGATCCTTTGTATGCTGCTAAACGATATTTCTCATCAACTTTTGCTGACCTATGTGACAAATATGCTTCTGCGGTCTATTTTCTATTGATTTTTACAATAACACAACATCCTTTTTCATGCTTGACATGTCTATATGCTCTTTCTATGCAATGAATCTCCCTCCAAAATGGTTTGCAAATATACGTTTAGTTCAGACTTCTTTTTGAGGATTTCTGACTGGTTTTCTTTCATTGTTTGTTGATTCTCTCTTTGACTCGACCTAAGTTAAAACCCTTCTCCACTTTTGCGACTTAGTTTATTCATGGGTTAGTAATTACAAGATCCTTGGCCTTTGATTTACTGGCTGTTAATTGATTTTCTTACCTTATTTGTACAACCGTGTACTTCAAAACCCTGTCCTTAAATAACCTTTTGTGTATTTGCCCTTAATTACATTCTTTGTACAAAGTGCTTATGCAATTTCTTTCCTTAAATTATTTTACTCGTTTTAATCTGAATCCCTTAGTTAAGGGTAGTCTTGTCTAATTGATGCTTAATTGACAATCATCTCCTTAACTATTTTTCTTACCTTATTTCTGCCTGGTTTTCTACACTATAAAAGGCACGACCCTTTTCACAAATTCAACAAGAACAATTCAAAAATCTTCTGAATTCATACTCTCAAAATAATATTCTTTTCTTGTCTGCACTATGTCCTGTTTACAAGACCTACTGCTTTCCTTTGTTTGTTTCTCTGAAACTGGTATGTCCGGATATAATTTTTAGCATCATAACAATGTGTATTTACTGCTTTTGTGTCCATGTTTGCTTGCATGTTTTTGTATATCTCAACACTTAAATTGCCATGCTAATTTCCTTCTGTTTGTTTCTTATGAACCCCCATTCCCCTGTGTTTTGAGTTATGACTTGAGGCATGACAATGTAAGTGGTTGTCCATGAATTAAGTTTGATCCATGGGAGCCTTAGCCTCTAAACAATATGTGCTAACAGGGTGTGCCAGCATCTCCCATTGCTGGGTATGCCTACCAACTTGCTTTTTGCCTGTTGTAATTCCTCATTCCCCTATACCCTTATGTGTACTGATTTAAGATGCTTCCTTTTTCCCTTTCCCCTTTCAGAATTCTACTTCTGTACTTTCACTCTCTCTTAGTCCCTAAGTTCTGTCCCCCTCTCGTGAGCCTTGCCTTGAGACCTTGAGTTCCTTCTAGACTTTGTCACCTGAGGGATGGCCCTTACACACTATACTATGTCTTAATCTGGTGAACTAATTGGGGTGTAAGCACTGCCTGGAGTTCATATGAGACTCTTAGGGAACTTTGACATACCCCAAATGGGATAAAGGCTTTGAAATATGATCTCTTGGAGGTTGTTCACTTCATACTTCAGATAGGAAGTCTGAATCAGGCTCTCCTTGGTTGTACTTTTAAATTACGATGTATTTCTTTACTTCACTTCTTTTTCTAGGATGTAACAACTTCGTAATAAAACTCTCGGGGATGGCTAGTGAAAAGGGAGGGGTAACCATGTATGCAAAGGGGATAGATAACCTGCTTATAGAAGTTTTCTGAATTTTTACACTCTCATATATAGATACCATGTCTATAGTAATCATGCATTCTCTCATATATAGATACCATGTCTTTAGGAATCCTGCACTCTTTCATATATAGATACCATGTCTTTAGGAATCCTGCACTCTTATATATAGATACCATGTCTATCCTGCATACTCTCATATAGATGCCATGTCTACAATTATTCGAAATCTGAATTCTGCATATGCAAATTGAAAATATGCCTATAGGTCTTTCTGAATCTTGCATATCCACTTTCATTGGGAAAACATGTTTATAGGTCTTAGATAACCAATTGCAACTAGATATCATGTTCATATAAAAAATACAATACCTAGATATCATGTTTGTAGGATTTCTGCGTCTCTCTATGTCTATAAAAGTTTTCTAAAGTCGACAAACGCATAGAAAGCATGCCTATAGTAGCTTTAACCAAATCTGAATTGCCTCACTCGATTATAAGTCTAAAACCAGCAATAATAATGCATTACCAGTTGCATAACTTATGATCTTTTGCTAAAACTCATCTTTCTTTGATAACTAAATACTTTTTTCTTAAATCAGTATGCATTCAGTTTAATTTATTGTTTATAAAATCAGTAGATATCATGCTTATAGGACCCTCATCCAATACTTAGGCAAATTGTAGGATGAATTTTGTAAATTGAATCAGATTTTATTAGCTACAACCAGTAGGCAGGCAAGAGTCGGGCTTCCTATCTTAACTATGTAATAAATCAGTCTGCCTCAACCTTTTAAATTTAATCAGACCTTAAACAGTACATGCAAGACATGCTAAATTATGTGCTTCTCTGTTTAAAGGAGGTGTATTTGAGCCTTTTATGTGTTTGTATGCTTTCCCCAAACTTGATATATGTTTTTTGCCTGTCCCCTAAATATTTTACCTTTTAAAACCACAAATAATCCCAACATCTCCTCCATTTAGGATTAGTAGTCCCAAGTACCTTTAGGACTGATAGGATTGGGGCGGGTAATAGCATGCAGTAAGTAAAGGAGACCATTACACGCTTTAATACCTTAGCGGGGTGGGAAAGGGTAGATATGGATATGATGACCACGTGATAGCATCATGTGTAGCCCCTTACTGAGGAGTGATTACCGGATGTTGTGTGGGGTGATCCATATTATTAATAAATCCCCCTTCCAGTTGTTCTTTATTTCTTTTAAATCTTTTAAAACCATTTCTTCTAAGAAAATCAACTCTCTTTATTTCTTTCCGACTTTGTTTATTTGGGACCATTACATGATAATCTCCTCTTATTTGAAACTCTTACTTGACTATGTGTTATTTGCATTTAAGTCACAACAATAGTTTGGTCAGGAACCACACTAGTGGATCCTGAGAGGTGCCAAATACTTTCCCTTTGGGATAATTTCAAGCCCTTCCCGATCTCTGGTTATCCAAATTAAACCCTTCTTATCCTAATGCACTTAAATTATTAGGTGGCGACTCTTCAATTCCAAAATCCAATTCCCAAAAGGGAACGAGTTATCTTCCCAAATGTCATAAACCCAATTCTGCTTGAAAAAAGAGAGGGGCAACACTAACTATATAAGTATCAGTTTGTTCTCTTTTACAGGTGACACACATACACTGAAGTTAAGGAAAAAATGAGAGCAAAATAGCAAGGCATGTTATAAGAAATTCTTTTGAAATCCAAGAGTGCGAACCTGGGGCTACATAAACCAGATAGAAGAATTAGTTCCATGTTTCTTTCTTTTATTCTAGTTCAATTACAATAGCAGCTTTCGAGTTGATCCTTTCAACTTTTTTAGAAGCAATTGTATTTGATACTTGAGTCGTATTATCCAAGTTAGAGTTAATTTGATGACCCGATAGATCGTTTTGAGATTTAACCTATCTTTCTGTATTGCGAGACCTCTATTAACTCCGTTTACCATTTTTTCAATTTTTGTGTGCAGTCCGTGTCATATTTCGCATAGTCTTTATGTGAAAGATTGAATAAAATTTGATTTTTTTCCTTAAAATGGTTTGAGTTGACTATAGTCAATATTGTGTAAACAGATCCATAACGGGTTTTTGACAATCTCTGTTAGTCTATATCGTGATTTAAGAGTTGGGCGTATTCCAAGAACTAAATTCGGAAGTCCCTAACTTGTTTTGATTCATTTTTCCAAAAAACTAGCATTTTTGAAAGTTGAAAAATTACCAAGCTAGCAAGTTCAGATTTTGATGGTGAAACTTGTCTGCAAAAATTATTTCAATTTGTAATTGGTTTGACATGATTCAGATGCTAAAAAGTGATTTAGAGTGTTCTTGATCTCCATTTTAAAATTTTATTTGTTTTGAGGATTGATTCGTACATTTAGATGTTATTTTGGTGATTTAATTGCACAAGCAAGTTCGTATGATGTTATTACACTTGTGTGCATATTTGATTTGGATCCCGAGGGGCTTAGGTGAGTTTCAGACGTGTTTCGAATGAGTTTGGCTAATGTTTTGATTGCTGTTGCACTCCTGTTGCTGGTGCTCTACTGAAGATCTCGCATTTATGAGGTTTGGATAATAATTACGAGCCCCTCTTTTGCAAACAAGTGTTTGAATTTGCAAGCATGGGCTACATTGGGTGGCTTTGCATTTGCGAGGAGTATTTTAGCATTGGCGAACTGTCAGTGATCACAATTATGATCTCATATTCGCATTTGTGACTCGGTATGTCCTTGAGTTGTCTTCACGTTTGCGAAGGGTTGGGAGTTCGCTTTTGTGACTCATGTGGCTTCAAGAAAAGGTTCTCTTTTGCGGCTCCTGTATTAGATTTGCGATGTTTGCAATTACGAACAAGACACCGCAATTGCAGCATCCGCATCTTGGTAGAAGAGGGGGAAAAGGGGACTTAGCTCATTTATCATAATTTTCAACTCTAAACACCCTAGAGGCGATTTTCCAAGAGACTTTTCTTCCCAAATTAATTGGTAAGTGACTTTAATCTATTTATTTTCAACTATTCGTTACATTTTATGAGATTTCAACAGCAAATTTAGGATTTTGATGGTAGAAATTAGGTAATTTGGGTAAAACTGGGGATTTTTGTATAATTGAGATTTAGACCTCGAATTGAGCTCAGATTTAAAAATAAATCACATAACCGGGCTCGGGGCAGAATGGATAATCATGTTTTAGCCCAAAACTCAATTTTTACCAAGCGAGCGAGGGTTGACTTTTTCAAAAAATGATCTAAATTGAACCTTTTTCATTTGAGGGTATTTTTTAAAGCTTATTTTGAATCATTTTGTCAATAATTTGCTCTATTTGGTTGGTTTGGAGGCTTGTTCAAAAGATAAGGTCGTGGATGATTGATTGCTTAAGTTGCAAAATGAGGTAAGCGTTGTGTCTAACCTTTATTTGAGGGGATTAGGAACCCTTTAACTATATGTTATGTGAATTACGTGGAAAACTGTGAATATGCATGGTGACGAGCGTATATGCTCCATTGTGTTACTACTACCATGTTTTCATTACTTCATAATATATCTTGTTTCATGCCTTAACTGTTGTATGCTTATTTGACTTCCATGCGATAATTGTTACTTGCTATTTAATTATTTTTGTATTAAATTGTCCATCCCTTCCATGATTCCATTCGCTCTGTTCCCATAACCAAGTGAAAGAAGATTCATGGACAGAAGCTGTGGGTAAAACATCGATTTGTCCTCAACTATATACATTGATAGGGGATATCTTCTTTGCTTAGTTTCGTCACGACCCATTTTGCCTAACCAGGTCATGATGACACCTAACACCACAGCTAGGCCAGCCAACTGCGAAAGTTTTGATTAAGTCTTGATTGTTAATTAATCAACCAAATATACTAGTGTTTTTCAAGTAAATAAACGAAACTAGTAAGATCATACAGTACTAACATAGTCATACAAACCCCAAAATGAATGTTCTCTACAGTGTGTGCCAGAACCCGGTGTCACTAGCTACGGGCGACCAGTAGAGTATACACCAAAAATATACAAAACACTGTCATACTGTCTGAATCAGAATAGACAGAAAATTATAAATACAGGAAAAGGACTCCTTCAGCTGTGAATCGGCATGAGGGAGAAGGCAGCTCACCGTAGAAGTCCCAGGAAGTGCTCACTGATATGCACCCGAGTGATGTTCGGATCCACCTGCCTCAAACCATGTACATTTAAGTACAGAAGTGTAGCATGAGTACGTAAACAACGTGTACTCAGTAAGTATCCCGTCTAATCTCGAAGAAGTAGAGACGAGAGGTCGACTCGATACTTACTAAGGTCAATTAGTATATATATAT
>MU702844.1:116665-128731 GCA_026770625.1 Nicotiana glauca | reverse complement strand
TTTTGTGCTATAGTGAAAAAAATTGGGAAATGAAGAATTGTAAGGGAGGGGTTTAGGTGAAAAAACGATTTCGTGGAGTTGAAGGTTGAGTGATTGAAGAAGGTGGGGTGGGGTTGGGGTGGTAGTTGAAGGTGGCGGGTGTTGATCATCATTATTATTTTCTTCCCGCCATATTCTTTAACCAACAACAAAAAAAAAAAAAAAAAAAAAAGGTATAAACCTTTGAAATTTCTGTCACGATAAAAACCTGTTAACCGGAATTAGGATTAGGATTGGATGTGTAAAAGAGGTTTTGCGTGTAAATGGATCAACAAGATATTTGAGGTGAACTGTCACTTCGGTTTTTGGAAATTTAAAACGAAGATAATACTCCCATAAACATTGGAATTGACGATTTCAATCTTTCCTGTTTGCTAGAATTTCACTGAAAAGTAACAGCAAAGAATAACATAACTAAGCTCTCTTAAAATATAAATAGATTTTATGCAATTCACGAACAAAAATAGATTCTCTATACTTCAAGAATTCAAAAGGGAGTTGGACAGGGATATATTTGACCTCACCTGGTAATGAATGTTCAAATTAAACCATTTGCATAATTGAGGTATAAATTTAGACATCTTCCCTTTATTGATAAGATAGATCTTGAATCAATTTTAGCTAGTGCTATTACAAAGTACTCCTAGCTTGGTACTTTATTGTATTATCAGCCATAAATGGGGGATGGATCTTAAAGTACACGTAAATATATATGGCCATCAAGTAAAGGGACTCGAAAGTTAGACGTCGAAATCAAAGAGACTTAGAGTAATCGTTAAATAAGCCAACTAAAATCAATCAACTGTCCAAGATAATAAAAAATGAAATTTTTCTTTAATAAAACTACTATTACGAAAATTGAACAAATAAGTAGTTAAACTAACAAGAATACAAGAATTTATGTTGGATTTTAATAAGAGGAGATGAAGATTCCAAGGTTTTGGTCGATTTATCAATCCTATTGAGTTCGTAATTATATCTATTTATATGAATTATCTATGTTTGTTAGTTGGTTGGATCGTTTATATAAATAGCATGTTTCTACAGTACTATATATTCGTTTATCCACAATATATTAATATATTCCTACGGTATTGAATCTAACATGAACGAATATAATACAACATTCAACTAAGAAAGACTGATAGATATATTCAAATCCTAACCGCAAAATTCTTTTCCGAGCCATGAATTCAGAAACAAGCTGTATAATTCTACTCTAATCTAAACATGGTTCCAAGCGTAGAAAAGATAGTGGGGTAAATTGGTGGCCACGCACTTCAGAAGTTGAAACTAGAATTAGAAAAACAACCAAAAGATGATAATTCGTATTAAGGAGGATATAATAATAAAACTTCAATATTCATGACAACCATAACCCTAAAAATAGAGTATTTAGGCACTAATAGTTTTAGTAATAATCATGTCACGATCCGAAATTCCCACCTTCGGGATCGAAATAGCGCCTAACATTTCACTTGCTACGCAAGCCAACATTAGAGGATCTTTAGGCCAACTTCAATCAATTTCAATAAGTAAAATCAATTAAGCAGAAATGAAACTAAAATTAAATGCAGAATGAGATAAAAACAATAATATCTAAGTACAACCCGGATTTGGAGTCACAATTCACGAGCTTCTAGAGTTTCTATATATAGAGTTTGAAATATGCACAACTGTCTCGAATGATAAGAACATAAATAAGGGGAAAGTGGAAGGGTACTTCAAGGTCTGTGAACGCCAGCAGATCAACCTCGAGTCTCCAAAGAAATCCGAGATGGAACGCCTCACAGACAGTTGGGACCATTATCAAAATATGCACAAGAAGTGCAGATTGTATTATGATTACAACTGACCCAATGTACTCCGTAAGTGTCGAGCCTAACCTCGACGAGGTAGTGATGAGGCTATGACACGACACCCACGTAAATAAACCAGTGCAGATAATAATATATGTACAACATGACAACAAATAAAAACTAAACATGTACTATTGGGAGGGGACATACGAAAGGGGTACAAGATACGATAAGTACGACACGGAATGATAACAAGAAACAGTCAGTAAGCCCTTAACTAGCAAAAACAATATAATGAACAAAACTGTACGACATCACCCGTCGTGCTTTTACTCTCAACCTTACTTTAAAACAATAATAACGACACGACATTACCCTTCGTGTTTTTACTTTAACTTTCATCATAAATCAATAGATACGGCACGACATCATCCTTCATGCATTAACTCTCAAATATGGCATGGCATCACCCTTCGTGCATTAACTCTCAAATATGGCACGGCATCACCTTTCATGCATTAACTCTCCAAACCAAACATGCACACAAATCCAAAAATATCATACAAACTTGCTCGCACAATCTAATCGCCAAAATAATATCTAGAACTATGAATCGGATACAAAATCAAATGAAATTTTCTAGATAACTTTAAAATTGCTATTTTAACAACCGGACGTTCGAATCACGTCAAACTAACTCCATTTTCCACAACATTCGAGAGGCAAGTCATAAATATAGTAATGGACCTATATCGAGTTCCGAAACCAAAATACAGACTCGGTATCAACAAAGTCGAACATTGGTCAAACTTTTAGATTCATTTAATCTTCAAAAATTTAATTTTTCAACAAAATATGATAACTCGAGCTAGGGACCTTCGACTTCAATTCCGGGCATATGCCCAAGTCCCAAATCACGATATAGACCCACCTGGATCATCAAAATAGAGATCCGGGTTCTTTTGCTTAAAATATTGATCGAAGTCAACTCAAATAAACTTTAAGATAAAATTTCATGTTTTATCAAATTTTTAACATAAGCCTTCCAAAAAAACCCAAACTGCGCATGCAAATCAAAGATGTCTAAAATAAGGTATTTGAGGTTATCAAATATGGAATTAGGGTTTAAAATCTAGATGACCTATCGGGTCATCATAAATCATCCAAGTGTCTTGCATGAATAAATTATAAATAAAAGATTGAAGAAACGAAGTACTATATGATTTTTGCCTCCAAAATAGCTCCACAGTTGATCTTGCCTCCAAATAATGTCTAACTCTCCAAAAGTAGGTTTAGAACAACTTTTATGCATGTTGGGCACGTGTAAGGTTGAAATTGTTGAGTATTGAGATTTTGATGATTAACAAATTTTGTTCAAATACAATGTTCAAAGAACTAGGTCATCAACATAGCTGCTTAACTATTCTAAGAACCACCTCCTCAGGGTAAAGGATCAGTTCCTAATGGTTGATGATTGTACATCTTTGCAAGATAATAACTCCATCTTAAAGTTACCCTGGTTCGAGTTTGGTAAAACAAGGCTTCTACACATGATAAAGGTTGTTGCCCAAGAAGATACGAATAAATCAGTGAGAGACAAGAGTCCCAAGACTTATGGATTCCATGGAACAGTAGGAGTCCTATCAAATGAGAAGCTAACTATGCACAGGACTCCTAGAAGATCTTAGAGTCCAGGTGATTAAATACTATCCATTTGGACTGATGAGAACATCCGTTCTTACATCAACTGAAGAACTACATTTTGCACACTCTAGTCGAGTAGCAATGTTGTGTTCTTCTTGAATCAGTCTAATGAATGTGCTTTAGAAAATTGAGTTGTAATCAAAGTGTCAAAAATAATTAGCGAGTTAGAGTGAGTGTTTGTTTTACAGGTTAGAGAAAATTATAAATCAAATAGTCGTTGAGGAGTACCGAAGAGTATTGAATTACAGTCTTGTAATTGATACATTTTGGCTCATTGTTCTGGTAGAGCTGAAGCTGAAATTCTTGCGCAGTAGTTCGGGATTTTGCCCTTTTGAGCTAGGTGATTTTTCACGTAAAATAGATTTGTGCACTTTACTGCTTATTTTACTTCATGTTTAAGGAATACGGTAAATAACCAAGTTCTTTATTAATTTATAAGGGCACTCAAATTAACAGAAACAACTCATTCCAAGTCGAAATAGGGAAAACCACACGCTTGAGATGCTATGAGGGCCCTAGAACCACAAAATCAAATCTAATTGTAATTATCATTTTCAAGGTAAACTAATAACGATCATCCAAGTGTCTTGAGTGAACAAATTATAAATAAAAGACGAAGAAACAAAAACTATATGATTTTTACCTCTAAAATTTCTCCACGGTTGATTCTTCCTCCAAATAATGTCCAACCCTCTAAAACGTAGGTTTAGAACAACTTTTATACATGTTGGGCGCGTGTAAGGTTTAAATTGTTGAGTATTGAGATTTTGATGATTAACAAAGTTTGTTCAGATGCAATGTTCAAAGAACCAGGTCTTCAATATAGCTGCTTAACTGTTCTAAGAACTAGCTCCTCAAGGTAAAGGACTAGTTCCTAATGGTTGATTATTGTACATCTTTACAAGATAGTAACTTTATCTCAAAGTTACCCAAGTTCGAGTTTTGAGGAAGAAGGATTCTATGCATAATAAGGGTTTTTGCCTAAGAAGATACGAATAAATTAGTGAGAGACAAGAGTCCCAAGACTTATGGATTCCTTGGAACAGTAGGAGTCCTATCAAATGAGAAGCTAACTATGCATAGGACTCCTAGAAGATCTTAGAGTCCAGGCGTTTAAATACTATCCATTTGGACTGTTGAGAACATCCTTTCATACATTAACTGAAGAACTACATTTTGTACGCTCTAGTCGAGTGCCAGTGTTGTGTTCTTTTTGAGTCAGTCTAGTGAATATATTTTAGAAAATTGAGTTATAATCAAAGTGTCACAAATAATTAGCGAGTTGGAGTGAATGTTTACTTTACAGGTTAGAGTAACTTGTACATCAAATAACCATTTTAGGAGTACTGAAGAGTATTGAATTACAATCTTGTAATCGATGCATTTTTGGCTCATTCTACTAATAGAGTTGAAGCTGAATTTCCTACGCAGTAGTTCAAGATTTTTGCACCTTTTGAGCCGGGTGATTTTTCAAGTAAAATCGATGTGTGCACTTTATTGTTTATTTTACTTCATATTTAAGGAATACGGTAAAGAATCAAGTTCTTTATTAATTTATAAGAGCACCCAAATTAACAGAAACAACTCATTCCAAGTTGAAATAGGGAAAACCATGCGCTTGAGGCGTTATGGGGGCCTAGAACCACAAAATCAAATCTAATTATAATTATCATTTTCAAGGAATAAGTAACAATCATCAAAGTGTCATGAATGAATAAATTATAAATAAAAGATGAAGAAACAAAGAACTATATAATTTTCGCCTCCGAAATTGCTCCACAGTTGATCTTGCCTCCAAATAATGTCCAACCCTCCAAAAAGTAGGTTTAGAACACCATTGATACCTGTTGGGTGCGTGTAAGGTTGAAATTATTGAGTATTGAGATTTTGATGATTAACAAAGTTTGTTCAGATGCAATGCTCAAAGAACCAGGTCTTCAACATAGCTGCTTAACTGTTCTAAGAACCAACTCCTTAGGGTAAAGGACCAGTACCAGTTCCTAATGGTTGATGATTGTACGTCTTTTCAAGATAATAAATTTATGTCAATGTTACCTAGGTCTGAGTTTGGTGGAAGAAGGCTGCTACACATGATAAGGGTTGTTACCCAAGAAGATACGAATAAATCAGTGAGAGACAATAGTAACAAGACTTCTGGATTCCTTGGAACAGTAGGAGTCCTATTAAATGAGAAGCTAACTATGCATAGGACTTCTAGAAGATCTTAGAGACCAAGCATTTAAATACTATCCATTTGGACTGTTGAGAACATCCTTTCACACATCAACTGAAAAAATATATTTTGCACACTCTAGTCGAGTACCAGTATTATTTTCTTCTTAAGTCAATTTAGTGAATGTGTTTTAGGAAATTGAGTTGCAATAAAAGTGTCACAAACTATTAGCGAGTTGGAGTGGGTGTTTGCTTTACAGGTTAGAGTAACTTGTAAATCAAATAGTCGTAGTGGGAGTATTGGAGAGTATTAAATTACAGTTTTGTAATCGATACACTTTAGCTTATCGTTCTAGTGGAGGTAAAGCTGAAAATCCTACGCAGTAGGCCTTGGTTTTGGCACATTTTGAGCCAGGTGATATCTCACAAAAAATCATTATGTTTACTTTATTACTTGTTTTAATTCACATTTAAGGAATATGATAAAGAATCAAATTTTTTAGTAATTATTAAGGGCACTCAAATTAACAAAAATAACTTATTCCAAGTCGAAATAGGGAAAACCTCGCGCTTGAGGAACTATGAGGGGCCTAGGGCCAAGCTGGCGCCTAACTTTTGATGTATTATTATTGGCGATGTGGAAAGGCTCCAAGCTGGGTGCCCAAAATTTCTATGCTTTGTTGCCTTTGGCGTTTTGGGAGGGACTTGGCTACAAGTTGGACGCCAAAATCATACTCATTCCAAGTTCTTCCATTTTCGCTTTCAATTATGTGTATTCTTTCCGGATCACTTTCGATTGACTCCACATATAAACACCATAATTAAGCTCGAGTCATAAATATTCAAACTAAAGTTAACTATATTTAGTTATAATGCAATGCAAATTACAAGCAAAAATATTAATTTTTAGCCAAATATCAATGACAAATTCATTAACACATTTAAAATTCAAAGGCATTGACCCTCGTTTCCTGAGTGGTGGTTAATTGGTCAATTTGGTACAATTTTAAAAAATTTTGATTTGGTACTTCCATTTTTAAAAATATTATCCCAAAACTATAAATTAAATTTCATAATTTTCTTTTTTTTTTGCTTCAATTTGTTCGATTTGAGTTTACACCACAACAAAATAAGCCACTAATAGTGACGTGAATGTGTCATATTATTCGTTAAACATTGTTAAATAAAAGGCTGGTATTAAATTTAATATGCTGATATGTATTCAGTAATAAACACAGCAGATAAATATTTTTATGATAGAAAAGAATATTTTTGTTGATATTTATTCGAGAAATCCACATAGAAGAACATTACACAACTGTATGCTGAGCTAGGTGGAACAAACGTGAACATATATAAGATGGCAGACATGTGATGCAGCACGCCATCGATTATATTAACTAGTGTTTAATTGTTAGTACAAGCCACGGCGAGGCTAACAGGAGGCAACGAGTTCAATTGAATCCCTTCCTTCAAAATCCCCACGGCATAAGAGAAAGTTATAGTTTCAGAGGTAAAATTAATGTAAATTATTTAAGATCACATATTTAAATCCTAGATGTAATTCCTAATATTTTTTGAATAGATTTTATGAGTTTCTATCTCCGCTCCTGAGTACAAGGTAATCAATTTTTTGTCTAATAAATCAGTTTTGTGATCTTTGTAGATATTATTCCAGCGAGGTTCAGAATTTCTTTTCTTCCCCTTTTACTTTAGATTACATTGTTCTTTTTTCTCCTCTTTTGCGTCAAAAGGAATAAATTTATACTAAAAATTTAAACATCTTAACATAAAGAGGAATCCATTACTCTATAGAAATTTGACCTTAGTTCATTTTCTTCGATTTTTGATAGTATACATAGCCAGGGGCGGAGGCACAAGCCGAGTTATGGGTTCAGATGAATCCCGTAGCTTTTGTTTAAACACTATATTTCATGTTTAGAATTTATTAAATATGTGCAATTATTAAATTTAGAACCCATTCATCAACAACAATGACCCAGTAGTATCCCATAAGTAGGGTCTGGGGAGGATAGTGTGTACGGAGACCTTACCCCTACTCCGGAGGAGCAGAGAGGTTGTTTCCGATAAATCCTCGGCTCACAGCAATGGTAAAGGACAATGGAGTTGTAATATCATTGGAAGTTAGAAAGATTACATTAACACCGTAATAACCAGACAACAGAAAGAAATCCAATAACAATAAACAGTAACAATGGCATAACACTACAAACATAATGGAAGTAATAAGGACACAACAAGATTCACTAGCATACTAATCCAAAACACTATCAAACTAACCTTTTACAACCTAAGCTGCAACCCTAATGAAGTATTATGGACACAAGATGGGCTATTAGCAGCCTAAGACACAACACTATCAGACTAGCCTTCTACCTCTAACCTACAACCTTAATGCTTGATAGTTTATATGAGTAAGCGCCGGGTAAAGTGACTTACTTGAATGGTGAGCTATCCACCAAACGATAGAGAGATCAGGTCCTCTTATGATTTCTCAATGAGAATGCTAATGAAACAGTAAGTAAATAAGATAGGGAGTTTTACGTGGAAAAATCCCTGCTCAAAGGGATAAGAAACTATGACCTATATTGGTAGAATTTCAACTTCACTATAAGCAACTTTTAGATTATAAACTATACAATCTAGGAATTAAAATCTTAATCCTTCACTAACTTGTAATACACTTATTACAAGTCACTTTGCAATACACCTATTACAAAGACTTCAACTCATGACTAGACTTCAACTCATGACTAACTCTACTTGCGACACAAACACTAAGGGTTTATAACTTTACAAAAGGGTTCCTAAGCAACGCTTCTAGATAAGCAAATTAGAAATTAAAATGAAGAACAATTACAAAGTTACAAGTCAAATAACGACAACAAAATACTAGATTTAGGAACTGGTCCGCAGTAACGTTAAACTTTGTTCTTGATGCACTTGAGAATTGAATACTCGAATATCAGATGGCTTGGATGCTTGAAGTGAATTCTCAAGTGTTAAAGTGATGTTTGTTATAATACTCTTGTTAATACAACTTGGATGACATCACTTGAATGATGTAATCACTTGGTTGGTCAAAGGACAAGTGACTGCAGAAATGTGTTGCGGCATTCACTTTCCAGCTCTACACAGTTGACTTTTCGTACTGCTGTCAGGGAAAAACAAGGGATCAGGTCCCTATTTTTGTTTTCTATCTTCTAAAGTTGTAGAAGTTCACATTAGCTTGAGTCTGTTGATTAGTAATGTGTACCAAGTGTGTCAGGTTCCATATCTAGTTCTTTGACAATAAATTTGTTAGATCATCAAAATATAAAGCTAAGACACTGAAAACCCATCAATTTCTCTGTTTTTGATGATGAAAAACTTAGGCGTTGATAACATATTTTTGGAACAAAAATAACTAGATGAAGCAACAAGAACTTCACAAGTTCCCCCTGACTTTATGTTTCCCCCTTAATCAGATTCCTGTTTCAGTATATACTTCCCCCTTTTGGCATCATTAAAAATACACAAGCAGATAATCAGCATAAAGAAGTCTAGCCTAGCTAACTCATGTCATGTATGTGCACACAACATGATAGAAGAGAGAAACTGAGAAACATAAGCATTAGATAGCAAAGGAGGATATTTTTTATATATAAAACATATTCCTTTGCTTATACAACAAAGGCAAAGATTGGATTGTTTTCAACAGGAGAAGTACAGGTGCATCCGATCCACATCACACAAAAAAGAAACAAAAATAATTGCCAAGTCATCAAAATAAGAACACAACATCCAGAAACTGGTCACTAAAAGGGCTGCCTAAGGGACACTAGGAGGAGAGGGTTTGGAAGCTACAACAAGGTTTTGAAGAACAAGATCTATTCGGGCATTCGTTGATGTTGGCTTAGTGAGCAATTTCTCCTTCAGGTTCTCCACTTATTCCCTAAGATTAGCATTTTCGTTGGTCAAATGAGTTATCGCCTCATTTGACTCTGAGGCCGCTTGGGCCTGCTGACCTTCTAGGATAGTGTTCCGCGCCTTCAACTTTCGAATCTCCTCAATTGTACTATTTTGAGCATTGATGAGCTGAGAGATTGTCAAAGTACAGGCTACCCCTCAATTCTTTTCGATATATTCACATTCCTCCAAAGTTGTTTGAGAGAAGATCTGCGTCTTTGTCCCCATTTTGCACTGTCCCAGTGGTACTTTGAAGAACTTAAAAATGTGCGTAAGAAGAAACCCATATGGAAGACCAGGGTTTCCATCCTTGAAAGTCTCCACCTTCTGCATATGCTCAATTATGATGGCAGGCAGGTTCACATGTGTAAATCCATCCAGTGCCTCCATCAGATACAAGTCATGGACCTCCTCTCAGGACGGGGTAGAGGAACCTTGTTCACCAGCTCGAAGAGTAATTGATAAACAGGGAGTAAGGCTTTCTTGTGAACCCGTTCCCTTTCTGGTTTGCATTATCCTTCATGATAGAATTTCTAAAGTTTGAATTACACACATCCATCACAGTAGACATACCAATATTAGGGACTTTCAGAATATCACCAAGAGGAGCAACATCAAACACAATATCCACCCTATTAACTAAAGCACAAATATGGTCAGTGTCAATAGGAAAGAGGTCGGCATAAAATATTTAGACAGTATCCTCATACACCTTGGGCGCATCTATTTGGAATAAATGTCCCCACCATTGAAACTCAACCATATCAATTACTTGTCCCATGTCGGCCATACCAAAAAATGCTGGGTCAAAAGTGTGACCCAACAAGACCTTTTGGTTCCTCAAACGTTCTGTAGCAGACCTAGTCTCACTTTTCACTTTCTTTGCAGAACCAGGTTCTTTTACAGGTGCCAACTTTCTCTTGCCAGACTTCATAACACGTGATTTTTCTTTTCCACTAGACTTGTCCAAAACATCCTCATTAGAAAATGATGGTTCACTCACCACATGTTTCAGCTTTGAACTGAGGGTTGTAACATTTTCCACTAAAGCACGGTGCTTCTTCTTTTGGGACCTTTTAACCAAGGAACTAGGTTCCTATGTTGTTTCCTCATCAACTTCCACCACAGAGACGTCCTTGTCATATACTACCTCTCCATTTTTTACCAACCTCTTCTTCTTCTTCTTATTGCTCCTTTTGTTTTTTTGAAGGGCAAACTCATAAGCCTCTTTTGCTTGCAACCTAGTAGTAGGTCGCTTGGTAGAAGATTCAGGAGTGATTACTGGCCTTCTGTCACGACCCGGATTCATCCCACCATCGGGCGTCGTGATGGCGCCTACTAACGTAGTTAGGCCAGCCAAACAACACAACATTTCTTTATTCACCCTCAACAACATACTATTCTAACAATAATTAAATAAGTGCAGAAGACTTTAGTTTTTAACAAAAACAATATAAAATACTGAAGTTTCAAATTACACCTCTACCCAGTATCTGGTGTCACTACTCATGGACTACTAAGGAGTACTAAAAACATCAGTCTGAAAGAAAAATACAAATGAGTCGGTCTCGATGCAAATAAACAAAATGAAATATCATAGATGAGACTCCGAGCCCGCGGACATCAGCTAAGCTACCTAAGAGTCTCTGGGCTGAAGGTCGGCTCCCGGTCTAGAACTGCTGTGGCGGTCCGTAAGCTGCCTCCTGATCTGTGCACGAAAAGGTACAGAAGTGTAGCATCAGCACAACCGACCCCATGTGCTGGTAAGTGTCTGGTCTAACCCCGGCGAAGTAGTGACGAGGCTAGACAGGGCCTACCACAATAAACCCGTGCAAATATAATATACAAGTGCGAGAAAACAGTAATAAAACAATACAAGATAAAGCTGGGAGGGGAGATGCTATCGGAGAGTACTAGATAAAAATGGAACATTAAAAACAACAGCAGATCTACTCCGGGTTTCATGATGCATATGTTTACAGTGGACGGCGCGCCACACGATCCCGTAATGTAGTATATAAGTGGATGGAGTGCCACACGATCCCATAATATAATTCATAAGTGGTCGGCGTGCCACACGATCCCATAATATAATTCATAAGTGGTCGGCGTGCCACACGATCCCATAATATAATGAATAGCACTGATAATCTCTTCAAAGGAGGTCCCTTTAGAAAAAAACATCAACATAACAGTTAAACCCGGCAACAGCTAACAGCCCAACTATCCCGGCAAGGGAGAATTCAATTGTATCAGTCTACTCGTCCTGGCAAGGGAATCATTGCTTCACAAACTCTTTTAATTCATTTCATTCTTATCCAACACTTTACACGAAAGTTATCAATTTAACAAGACAGTTGTGTCATATCTTTCGAATTAAAAG
>MU702844.1:93184-116330 GCA_026770625.1 Nicotiana glauca | reverse complement strand
TCACAAATTACTTGAATGTATCAACAAATGCTAATTGAATCAACTTGAATGCATGAAAACGAATTTCCTAAGGTTTTACTCAAAATTTCCCAAAACTCCCCCCGGCCCACATGGTCAAAACCCAAGGTTCGAACCAAAACCCGGTTACCCATTCCCCTATGATTCCAATTATATGATTAGTCTTGTAATCGGACCCCAAATTGAGGTCCAACTTTCCAATTTTGAAAATCCTAATCCTTAACCAAACCCCAATTCCCTTTTATGAAAATCCTTGATTGGAGTTGAAATCATGTTACAAGATGTTAAGGAGTGAAGAAAATAAGTTAGAAATCACTTACCAATCATTTTGAAGAAGAAGAATTGTTTGAAAAATCGCCTCTTATGTTTTGGGTTTTGAAAAAGTGTAAAATAGCTGGAAATCTCGGATTTATATGCTTTACTGAATGCTGGCATGGACCGCACAAAAATGCCACACGGCCGCATCGAAAAAGAGAAGAAAATTGGTTATCTGAACCTACCCAGCGCGGACAGCACTGTTTTGATGTGCGGCCGCGCTGGTAGGCCTGCACCTGACCTCTCTGAACCAAGCCATGCGGACCGCACAGAAATGCGCCGCGGCCGCGTAGCTTCCAGCGCGGACCGCACTGATTTGGTACGCGGCTGCGCTGGTTGAACTTAAACCAGCGACTCTCTGAACCAGTCCACGCGGACCGCGCAGAAATGCACCGCGGCCGCGTGGGACCTGCTACACTGCCACATCTGATATTTTAAGCCTAAGGCCTTCCGGGACCTACTCAAATCTCACCTGAGCCCTCGTGGCTCCCAACCAAACATACACATAACTCCAACAACATCCTACGGACTTACTCGCGCGATCAAATCGCCAAAATAACATCATTTACATAGAATCGAGCCTCAAACTCATGATTTTCATTTCAAAGTTCATCAACCTTCAACTTTAAACATCTAGGTCCGAAACACGTCAAACGACGTCCGATTTCGACCAAATCTTTACAGAAACCGCTTAACGCATATTTAAGACCTGTATCGGGCGTCGGAACCAAAATACGAGCCCGATACCTATATTTTCTAGCTCATTTTCATTTCTATTTTTCCTTAATAAATTTTAGAAGACAATTTAATAGAAAAATTCTTTTACCGGGGTTCTGGACCTCGGATTTTGACTCACATTTTTCTACGGACCTCACGGGACCATCACATCACGGGTCCGGATTCGTTTACCCAAAATGTTGACCAAAGTCAACTATATCAATATTAATATCATAATTCGTCAAAATTTGTTTTTTCACGGAAATTCACATATTTTAGCATAAAAACTTTCCGGCTTCGCGCCCGAACTGTGCACGCAAATCGAGGCAACTAAAAAAAATGAGGTTTTCAAGCCCTCGGAAGCGCGGAAAAAGGGAGAAATACGGTGATGACCCTTTGGGTCGTCACACCTTCGTTTGAAAATATGCATCTAGAGCAATGTTGTCTTGATTTTCCTCATCACTAGACCTCATTTCAAGAACCAGAATTTCCAAGGGCTCAACAGCAAAAGGTGCAGGAGCAGAACTAACCTGGGAGAGGAATCCTTGACCTGTTTCCTCCCGAGAAGGGTCCGGTCCTTCATGAGAAGTCCCAGTAGTTTCTGTTGGTGCAGAGCTTTCAAAAAGCACCATGGATCCTAATTCCACTAACCCATGTGTCTTATTCCTTTGAGACTTGGGTACACCAAAGACTACCTCATGCACTATTCCATCTACAGATACAATAAAAAATTTTGCGACGGTTTCCTCCTCTAGAGACTCTATAGACACCACAGAATCTGAAACAAGAATGGTGGAAGGTTGATCAATCCTAGCCCCTGAACCTCTACAAACTTTAGAGCTTTACCCTACTCTCTACCCTTGCCTTGATTGATGAGAATCTCAGTCGATAGAGATGAAGGATTATCAATTTTTGGGGTTTTTGAGTCCTCATCATTTGGAGGGAGAGAAAGGTTTGAGATAGTCGCATTAGAGCATGAGGGTGTAGGGAAATCTGGGTGGGGGGTGTTTTCAGTGGTTGAGACTGGAATGGGCAGATGGTTTATCAGGGACGGAGCACTCAAGGGTTTTCTCTGGGTTAATTTCTACTGAAGAAGGGATTTTCGAGTGATTATCAGCCATTACAGAGATATAGTTTGGAATCTTTTGGAGAAGGTCTGATGAGAGGAATATGATCGGTCAAGATAAGAGAGGGTTTTAATGAGAGAGGATAATTATGAGGGAGAGAGATAGAAATTGGTTCTGAAACGGCGGTTGTGTGTTATAAGTTGAATATTTCAAAGGGAGATGGAAAGGATTTGAAATGAAAAGATGGGGCAGCAAAGTCTGAAAAGGTGGATGACATGGCAGTTGATATTTGCACCTTTTTTAAGATGTGTATGAAAGAATGCACAGGACTACTAACCTTTGGTACAAGAACCAGGTTCTTGACCTGTCATTGAAATTTTCAATCATCTTTTCCCGCCCATGCAATACATCTACAGCTTCTATAATCATCATGTGTGTCTACCTACAATGGTATTGAAGTGAGTTAGACTTGGCCGGAAAACACTTTAGATAATAGTACCTGAAGGTGACTTTCATAGCCAGCTGATGGGAATCAGGTTTTCAATTAAGCTTCAATAGCCCCAGCTTCACCCTATTTCTTTTAAAATGCTCCCTACTCAATTCTTTGGTGAAAATATCTGCGATTTGGTCTTTTGTACTGCAGAACTTCATACAGATAAGCCCCTTCTTCACATTGTCTCTCAAAAAATGATGTCTCACATCAATATTCTTGGTTATTTTGTGTTGAACTAGGTTCTTGGCCATGTTGAGTGCACTGGTGTTATCACATAGAAGAGGCACACAGTCAGTATACACACTAAAATCGTCCAATTGATGTTTGATCCATAAGATCTGAGCACAATAGGAAGCTGCGACTACATATTCTGCTTCATCTATTGAAAGAGCCACTAAGTTTTGCTTCCTTATGCCCCATGAGATGAGACATAATCCTAGAAAGTGAGCCATTCCAAAAGTATTTTTCCTGTCCACAAGATAACCTGCATAGGTAGCATCAGCATACCCAATAAGATTAAAATTATCACCTGAGGGGTAGTACAGGACCAGGTCCTATGTTCCCTTAAGATATCTCAAAATTCTTTTGGCAGCCTTCAGATGAGATTCCTTGGGATTTGACTGAAACCTTGCAATAGCCCAACACTAAAAACAATATCAGGTCTACTAGAAGTAAGTTAAAGAAGAGACCCAATAATGCCTCTATACATGGTTTGATTCACAGAAGAGTCAGATTCATCCATGTCTAGTCGAGTGGCAGTGGTAATGGGAGTGTTTATTTCTTTTGATGCTTCCATATCAAACCTCTTCAGGAGCTCTTTGATGTATTTCTGCTGGTAGATTGTGTACCCTTTGTGGACTGCTTCACTTGAAGACCTAAGTAGAAATTCAACTAACCTATCATACTCATTTCAAACTCACTTCCCATGAGTTTTGCAAATTCTTCACACAGTGAATTGGCTGTTTCCCCAAAAATGATATCATCAACATATACCTGAAAAATGAGCAGGTTCCTCCCTCGTTTCTTCTGGAACAAGGTGTTGTCAATTTTTCCTCTTGTAAAGTCATTTTCTAAGAGGAACTTTGATAGCCTTTCATACCAAGCTCGAGGAGTTTTCTTCAACCCATACAATACCTTATCCAGTTTAACACATATTCAGGGTGTTCATGGTATTTAAACCTCGGAGGTTGCTTTACATAGACTTCTTCCTTAAGAAATCCATTCAGAAATGCACTTTTTACATCCATTGGAACAAAGTGAATTCCATATGTGATGCAAAGGCAATTAGGATTATCATAGCTTCCATGAGAGCAACCGGAGTAAATGTCTTATCATAATCAATTCCTTCCTCGTGATTTTAACCTTGAACCACTAGCCTAGCCTTGTTCCTTGTAGTGTTTCCATGTTCATCAAGCTTGTTCCTGAATACCCATCTAGTTCCTATGATGGGTCGATCTGAGGGTCTAGGTTCCAGGTGTTATACATTGTTTCTTTCAAATTGATGCAACTCATCTTGCATGGTTGTAATCCAGTCTGCATCCTTTAGGGCTTCCTTAATGTTTTTGGGTTCTATTTGGGAAAAAAGGTTGAGAAGGCAAGTGAATTTCTGGCTTTTGATCTGGTTTGCACTCCGAAATCTAGAGGGTTAATTATGTTGTCAAGAGAATAAGAGCTTTTGTATTTGCAGTTGGGCATTTGAGGCTCATTTGTAGAGGATCTATGTAAATCTAACTGGTTCCCTTGTGTTCTTCTCTCAGCTACTAGTGGAGTACCTTGCACTACATCAACCACTCTTTCTTCAGCTTCGGTGGTTTTAATTGTGGTACCTTGTTCCCTTGAGGAAGAAGCTGCATTGTCTCCACTTGGATCCTTCACTTGACTCATCATGTCAATGACTTCACCTGGATCTATTAAGGGCTCCCTATCTTGATCATCCTTGTTGATTTTCTCACAGGAGGGATAGGACTCGTCAAAGAGTATGTGAACACTTTCTTCAACACACTGAGTTCACTTATTTTATATCTTTTAAGCTTTTCTTTGAGAAAAATACCCTAAAAAGATTCCTTCATCACTATTGGCATCAAATTTACCAAGCTGATCCTTTCCATTGTTGAGAACATAAAATTTGCACCTAAATGTTCTTAGGTGAGTCAGCTTGGGTTTCCTTCCATTCAGCATCTCATAGGGGGTTTTGTTCAGGAGAGATTTGATCATGCACTTGTTCACCAAGAGCAGGTAGTATTGACAGCTTCAGCCTGGATGTACTTTTCAATCCCACTGTCGATCAGCATTGTTCTTGCCACTTCCTAAAGAGTTCTATTATTCCTTTCCACAACTCTATTTTGATGGAGAGTTCTTGGGGATGAGAAGTTGTGAGTAATGCCATTTTCGTTACAGAATTTATCAAATTTGGCATTGCCAAATTCTGTTCCATGATCTGATCTAATACATGCTACTCTAGACCCTATCTTCACTTGGATTTTCTTCACAAAGGCCACGAATACCTTAAAGGTTTCAACTTTTATTCTATGAAACAGAGTCCAAGTGAGTCTGGAGTAGTCATCCACTATCACAAAAATGTATCTTTTTCCTCCACTGCTTTGCACTCTTATAGGTCCACACAGATCCATATGAAGGAGATCAAGTGGTTTGGAGGTGCTGACATCTTTCTTTGACTTGAATGAGGACTTCACATCTTCCCTCTAGCACAAGCATCACAGACTTTGTGTTCTTTGAACTTTGACATGGGCAGTCTATGAACCAGGTCCTTCTGAATTAGTTTGTTCAAAAGAGAGAAGCTTGTGTTCCCCAGTCTTCTATGCCAGAGTTCAGCATCATCATCAATAGCTTTCAGGCAACTCAGATCACCAATTTGTATAGACTCGAAATCAGTAACATAGACGTTCCTATATCTTTTGGCGATAAGTACCACTTCACCAGTTACCAGATTTGTAACTGTACATATCTTGGACAAGAACTCCAATTTGTTTCTTTTATCACAAATCTGAGAGACACTCAAGAAATTGTACTTAAGACCATTGACATAGTACATATTCTCAATTGAGAGGGTGAGTGATTTCCCGACTTTTTCAACTCCAAGAATGTACCCTTTTTTTCCATTGCCAAAGGATGAACTCCCTCCATGCAGGGCTTTTAGTGAAAGAAAGTTCATAGTATTTCCAGTCATGTGCTTTGAGCAATCACTATCCATGAACCATTATTGACTGCTTCCTTTCACTATTCCCTACACAAGGAAATCAAGGGTTAAATTTATGAACCCAAGTAAGTTTGGGTCCCTTGTAATAAGCAAGAGGATGAATAAGTGCTCTTTTAGTCCATACAGGTAGCATGCGCTTTTTATGCATGGCACCTAGTCCCTTTTCAGTAGTTACTTTCTCAGCAAAAACTTTGTTTTTCTACAGAGATTGAACCTTGGCTTGGCAATTTTTCTTGAAATGCCCATTGTTCCCACAGTGGGTGCACATCCAATTATCGGGTATAGTAACATATTTGTTATAAGGGTTATAAGGAGTTTTCTCTTTTTGAAACCCTATTCCCTGCATGTTACCACCATTATTAACACACATGACAGTAACAACTTCCGAGGACCAGGTTCATTTAAGAAACTTCTCAAGATCATTCTTTACTCTATCCAGTTCTACTTGGAGTTGCCTATTTTTCTCAAGTTTAGCACACAAATTAGTTTTCACAATAGCTAACTCTTTTTTTAGCTTAATGTGTGCCTCACTGGCTATCTCTTTCCCTTTTTCAGAATTTCCAGTCCTACACTCAGCTCCAAGTCCCTCTACTGTTTCTTTTAAGTCTATAATCACTACTAGAAGGTCATCTCTCCTGCTCAATGGCATTCACTTTTTCCACTAAGGCTTCTTTTTCTTTACTGAAATTCTCAATGGTTTCCTTATAGTCAACAGCTACAACCACCAAGTCATCTCTTTCATGTTCTATACTAGCAATTTTTTCAGTTAAAACCATTTTTTCATTTTCCAAATCGCTTATGGTTTTCTTTAGATCAACTACACACACTACCAGATCATCTCTAGTTTATTCAGTTTCTCCTAGTTCTAAGATCAAGGCATCCTTATCCTCTATAGGACTATGATAGGCATCAATTAATACATTTGCTAATGACATGAGTTTCTTAGGGGGGTAGGATTTCAGATTTCTCTTAACATCCCTGAAGTTTACCTCATCATTGTCATCTTCTTCATTATTATCTGATTAGGCCATCAAAGCAAATATAGAATCATATTCATTTCTTGCACTTTCAACTGCCATCATGGAATTGTCACTTGCATCGATTTCTTCTACGGACTCACTGGAGGAATCTCCCCATGCTGCAAGAGCTTGCTTCACCACACTGTTAGCAGATCTCTTTCTTTTGAAGTGTTTGTCAGGAACCGAGTTTCTCTTAGCTGCTTTATCAAGGTTGTATTTGGAGTGTTCTTGCTTCCTGAGAGGGGAATCTTTGATGAAGTGACCCGGCTTTCCACACTTATGGCAGAGATCATAGTTCTTTAGTCTACTGGAGTTTGCCTTTTTCAATATTCCACCATTTTTTCTGACCATATTTTGAAACCTTTTGGTTAAGTAAGCCATGTCAGTGTCCTCCTCACTTGAGTCATTGCTTTTAGCTTCGAGTCCCAAGTTCTTTCTTTATTTGGTTCTCTTCTTTCACTATCTATCTTCCTCTTCATTTCGTAGGTTTTTAGATTGCCAACTAGCTCGACTATGGTCAGCTCCTGCGGATCCTTTGCTTCAGTAATAGCATTCACTTTACTTTCCTATGAACTAAGCAGGATGCTAAGAATTTTCCTCACAAGCATGTTCCCGTGAATGAATTCACCAAGTGAGTGTAACTCATTTATGATGCAAGTGAATCTTGTGTACATGTCTTTAATAGATTCATCATCTTTCATCCTAAAGAGCTCATAATCAGTGGTAAGGATATAAATCATAGATTTCTTTACTTGAGTGGTTTCCTCATATGCTGTTTGCAAAGCTTCCCACATATCCTTGGTGGTTTGACAAGCCGAGACTCTATTGTAGTCATCAGGTCTTATGGAACACACCAAAATTTTCTTGGCACAAAATTTTTTCTCCAAAGCTTTCCTATTTGCATCTGTGTATTCTTTTCTGGTCTTTGGCATCGTCAATGGAAGATCTCCGCCACTCTTTCTTGGGATATAAGGACCATCACATATGACATCCCACAACTCAGAGTCTTCTGCCATGATGAAATCATGCATTCTTGCCTTACACCACCCATAGTATTGCCCATTGAACCTTGGTGGTCTATACGTAGATTGGCCTTCTTTAAAATTTGGTAGAGCAGCTATAAGGATCTTTCCTAGGTGTTAGCCTGATAGGAGGAACATGCTCTAATACCAATTTATAGTTTATATGAGTCCACAAAACTGTAGAGAGACCAGGTCCTATTATGAGTTCCCACTGAGAATGCTAAAAAAACAGTAAGTAAATAAGATAGGAGTTTTACGTGGAAAAACCCTGCTCAAGGAGATAAAAGACTACGACCTACACTGGTAGGATTTCAACTTCACTATGACCAACTTTTAGATTACAACCTATGCAATCTAGGAATTAAACTCTTAATCACTCACTACTTTTAACACACCTATTACAAGCCACTTTACAATACAACTATTACAAAGAATTCAACTCATGACTAACTCTAATCACGACAAAAACACTAAGGGTTTATGATTTTACAAAAAAGTTCCTAAGCAACGATTCTGGCTAAGCAAATTAAGAATTACTATGAAGAACAATTACAAAGTTACAACTCAACTAAAGACAACAAAATACTAGATTTAGGAACTGGTCCTTACTAGTGTTAAACTTTGTTCTTGATGAACTTGAGAATTGAATGCTTGAATATCAGATTGCTTGGACGCTTGAAGTGAATTCTCAAGTGTTTAAGTAATTATTTTTTTTGTAATACTCTTGTTAATACAACTTGGATGGCATCACTTGAATGATGTAATCACTTGGTTGGTCAAAGGAAAAGTGACTGCAGAATTGTGTTGCACTATTTATGTGTATAGTGCAGACAGTCACTTTCCAGCTATACACATTTGACTTTTCGTACTGCTATCAGGGAAATATAAGGGATCTTGTGTTAGTTCTCTATTTACTGAAGTTGTATCAGTTCACATTAGCTGGAGTCCGTCGATTAGCAATGTGCACCAGTGTGTCAGGTTTCCTATTCGGTTCTTTGATAGCAAATTTGTTAGATCATCAAAATATAAAGCTAAGATATTGAAAACCCATCAATGCTCGACCTCCACAGCTTAATCAAGGGCCATGTCCTCGGAAATATTAAGCCGCACTATGTCCTGCTTGATTACTTCTCCCCAATACTTCTTAGGCTGCTCTTTACCTCTACTCATAACTGTTAAGGCAAGCTGTTCACACCTCCTTACTAAGGCATCCATGTTTTTTCCTCCCCACATGCCCGAACCATCTAAGTCTAGCTTCCCGCATCGTCTTCCATGGAAACCACGCCTACCTTCATTCGCATATCTTCATTCCTAATCCTATATAGCCTAGTATGACCGCACATCCATCTTAATATCCTCACTTATTCCGCCTTCAGCTTCTAGATATGAGAATTCTTGACTGGCCAATACTCTGAACCATACAGTATGGCAGTTCTAGCCACCGCTCTGTAAAACTTACCTTTAAGTTTTGGAGGCAACTTCCTATCACACAAGATGCTGACGTTAGCCTCCATTTCATCTACCCCACCCATATACGGTATGTGACATCCTCATCAATCTCATCATCACCTTGGATGACCGACCCCAAATACTTGAAGCTTCCTTTGTTGGGGATGACTTGAAAGGCAAGCCTCACATCTATGTCTCCTTCTCCCGATTTGCCACTGAACTTGCACTCTACATATTCTGTCTTAGTCCTGCTCAACTTGAAACCATTAGACTCGAGGGTCTGTCTCCAAACCTCCAACCTCGCATTAACATCGCCTCACATCTCATCGATCAAAACTATGTCATCAATGAATAACATACACCATGGCACCTCCCCTTGAATATGGTGTGATAGTGCATCTATCGCTAGAGCAAATAAGAACGAGCTGAGCGCGGATCCTTGTTGTAACCTAATATACCAAAAAATACTCCGAGTTGCCCTTCCCCCCAGTCCCAACACAAGTCTTAGATCCATCATACATGTCCTTAATTACCCTAGTATAAGCTACCAAAAAACCTTTCACATCTAGGCATCTCCACAGAACTTCCCTAGGGACCTTGTCATATGCATTTTCTAGGTTAATAAACACCATATGCAAATCCTTCTTTCTATACCTGTATAGTTCAACCAACCTCCTAATAAGATGGATAACTTTTGTTGTAGAATGACCAGGTATGAGCCCAAACTGGTTATCGGATATAGACACTAACCTCCCCACCCTTACTTCCACTACCCCTTCCCAAACTTTCATTGTATGACTTAGTAACTTGATACCCCTATAATTATTACAATTCCGTATATCACCTTTATTCTTGTACAACAGTATCATTGTACTCCACCTTTATATTATAGCTACA
Source organism: Nicotiana glauca (assembly GCA_026770625.1). Lineage (NCBI taxonomy): Eukaryota > Viridiplantae > Streptophyta > Magnoliopsida > Solanales > Solanaceae > Nicotiana > Nicotiana glauca. Next base: position 106,116 of record MU702844.1, on the reverse strand, counting down.
GTTAATCCGTTTGCAAAAGTGCATTCATCAACATTTAAAATCGTCAATCTAAAATCTATACCATAAGATTGAAATCCTGGCTCTATCGCTCTATATAATACCTATAGTTAATCCGTTTACAAAAGTGCAATCATACATTGATCAAATTTTTCTTTATCTAATTTATATGGATTCATTATTAAACCAAGATAAGCCCATCCTCTTATTTTCCTTCTCTTCCCATTTTTGAGCCAATATATATTTGAAGAATAAAAAAAAGGACAGGGAGGAAGGTGTATATGGTAAAATATGTTATGTTAAGTGATTGAATAAGGGAGTGACACGTGGAGCCGAAGGTAGAGGATAGCTAAAACCGAAGGCAACTATTCTGTCTGTTAATGGAAAGAATGGTATTCATAAAGATAAAATAAATGCTTACCACCTGGTCGCATTTGATAGAGAATATTCTACAATAATACACTGACAGTTATAAAGAATTTGTCATTCATGTCCATCATTACACATTCTTCAATGGCCCTCATAATTAACATTAAAGAAGGACATAGATCCTAGGACCTTGTTCCCTAAGTGGAGCTACAAATAGTGAGCTCTATTATCATAAGGGGGACATGAATTTCTTGATAAACTTATGCTATAATCTGTTCAAAGATTTATACTCCATCCGTTCTAATTTATGTGAATCTGTTTGTCCGGGAATAAAGTTTAAGAAAAATGAAGATTTTGGAATATGTGATCCTAAACAAGTCAAAAAAGGGTCGATAGTATTTGTGTGGTTATAAAAGCTTCTCATTAAGGGTACAATTGGAAGTTTAAGTTAAATTGTTTCCAAATTTAGGAAGAGGTCATTCTTTTTGGAACGGACCAAAAAGGAAATAGGTTCACATAAACTGGAATGGAGGGAGTATAATTTTATCTTCTTACTTTTTGATTTCATTGTTGTTGTACCCGGAAGCTCCGCTCCCAGAACTACTATTTCCGCTGTTTCATTTTCATCTCGAGGCTAAGTGTTGCATATTTATTCAATTCTTCTATTATTTAACTTTACCGTTTTACGGGTAAAAGGGAAGTTAATCAAATCTAAAACAAGAAAAAGAAAAGAAAAAATATCTCTCTATTTGTATACACACTTGACCGCAATTGATCGATAAACTTATCGTAAGGGTGCTGTCACACCTATCTTTTCTTCACTTGAAAACTTATATTCCCAATCATTTTCTCGCCATATATATATGTTCTTCACCACTTTTTTCATCAACTTCAAACACCCATTTGCTTTTTTCACTCTATTTCATTTTACCCTTCTTTTTTTTTCTCTCTTTGATGACCATGACTATGACTTCCTAATCTGCTTTTTTCTATCATGGTAACCTCTAAACCTTTACCTATATGATGCTTTGTTGAATATATTTTAACCTCATTCTCCACTTTTTTCAATTTTCCTCTTACCCCTTTTCTCCCTAATTCTACATTATTTGAGACTACAACTAATCTTTCGGGATTCACATCAAGTTTTTCAATCAACTTATCGTAGTTTTTAGTCTTGCAATCAACGAGAGAGAAACGATGTTCTTGTAGCTAGGAAAGACATCAACAGGGTCCCTGTCTTGAACTCTACCATGTCATTTAGCTCAGTTTCTTCAATCACTTTTTGTGTCTTGTCCAGTTTTTGCTCCGGAATAATCCATACAACTTTACCTGCCAAAAATAAAATTAAGTAAATAAACGTATAGTTAACGGCTTAAACTTTTAGATGAGATGATCATGCACTTCAATAATTACCTACCGTTTGACGAGCTGCTGCTGCTAAGGCAACAGTTGATGGAGAGACTTCACACGTTACTTCTACCATTAATTTGGCACTCATCCCAGCTGCTAGTGCTGATATGAACTCGTTACTCTCGGGTTCTTGTGTTGCGCAAGAATCACAATTCTGATTGTTTTTGCTACACTGCATGGAATAAATGGGAAATTAAACAGTCAATTTCATGTTTTTTGGTATTAAATTAGAAAACCAAGTAGTCGCATATATGCATTATGCAACGGCCGTTGTCAATGCTAGAATTATGGACATGTGAACCGTTAGAAGCAAATCACAATAATAATGTGATGTATTTTTCTCTGCGTTTCAAGCACAACAATTTTGTGCATGAATGTGATATCATCTCTTTTATAGGCTCTTCAATTGAAATTCCAAAGCTGCATTGAGTCTTTAGACTAAAATTGCTATAGAGCTCCAAAGTTAAACCGCCTCCTAAAAAATAAAACAAAAACAGAGGGTCAAAATAGAAAAAATAAGACGAAATAAATTATAAGTGTTGAAGTGTGTGACCATCTCATAAAAAGTTTAAGCATTTAGAGAAAACACATTTTATTTGCTCAATTGTCTCTTCAACACACCCCTCGCTTGCAGGATTCATTCATTTTTTTATTGGCCAAGCAGATGAAAATTATTTTTTATAATGATGGCGGTTACACTCGAACTTAGGACCTCCTCTAGTACTATGTTGATGTATGTCATTATCTCATGCACAATTTATTTACTGAATAAGTCTCTTCAACATGAAGCAGGAAAAGAGATTTAGTTTATCAAGATATTAAATCAATCACATGTCATATATGTAGGAAATGATGGTACGTAAATGTAACTCGATGTTCAAACAATTATTTATAGTTCCCGGAGCTCCTCTTAAGATTTGTGAAAAAATCTGTCGTCGGACTTTATTGATCTCATTGTTGGAACAGAATCATCTCGTTTTCATGATGTTCTAATTGTTCCAAGATATTATATAATTTGAACTAATCAAATTGAATTTGATGCTATAGAGATGAAAAAGAGAAATTCAAGAGGGGAACTGATAATAGGCTAAATCTAGGTAATTTGGCGATTGTTTATGCTCACGCTTGATTATGTTCTAATGTCATAGTATGGTTATTTGATTAAAAATGGGCTCTAATTGTTAATTGTACATATTGCAGGATAAGGAGCCTATGTGATGCCTTAAAGAGGTGATTGGAACTATTTTAGAGCAAGAACGATCCCTCAGAGCTGAGTATGTACGAAGACGAGGAAAAGAATCAAGGAAATAAGAGACTGGGCTAGCGCGCACAGACGTGCGCTCGCGCTACTTTTAGCGCGTCCATTACAGAAAGTCAGCCAACTAGCGCGGCCAGATGCGTGACCGCGCTAGTCCAAGTTCCGGAAAGACTTGTTCAGGGGTATAATTGAAAATCTGGAGGAAATCCCACTTAACCTATATAAAGTCAAGCTCGCCAAAGGATTATTTATCAAGGTTTTCATAGTCTAGTGCAAGAAATAGAGAGGCAAGAGGCAAAGAGGAGATTTGACTATTAAGTTCTTCTTTTCTTCCCTTTGTTTTTGCTATTTGTAATGAAACTGAACCTTATTGTGATGAACACTAGTATGAATGGCTAAAACCCATTGTTATAGGGTCATGGGTAAAACATGAATGTTGTTGTTTGAAGTTTAATTTGACAAAGTTGGTTTATCATATTGGGTTATTTATTTAATTCTGATTTTAATTATTTTGCTGAGTAGCTAACAGTGAAATACTATCTACGAATCTTTAGTTGAACTCGAAAGTGGAAACTTTAGATTGCATATAGAATTAAATAGAGCAAGTTCTTGAACTCGGGCATCGGGAAACGGATTAACAATTGGGATAGACATATACCCAATTGCCTTGCTTGGTTGAAATACATGAATTGTAAATGCATTCTTGTTAATCTTAATTCCATAGACATATAGGCATTGAGTTAGCTTGAATAGGCGAGTAAGAACTCGACAGATTCTTATGAGTAATATCAACCCTGTCAATCAACAATCTAGATAAATCAATTAGTCGTGTTAAGCCAAGAACACAACACGATTGTTAGCTAGTGCGTGACCCTGGAATATCCTCTCATACTGATTGTTATTCGGAATTGCTGGTTGTTTGGTTAATTGTTCTAGTTAAATTATTGCTTGATAGTTTAGGTAGTAAATTAGTTACATCTTTATTTTGTGAAAAACCTCTTGGATAGATAAGTTAATTGAGTTTGAATCAGTCAACAGTTAATCACAAGTCTTCGTGGGAATGATACTCTACTCACTACTTTATTACTTGACGATCACGTGCACTTGCGTGAGTATTTTTGGTCGCAACAAATTTTTGGCGCCGTTGTTGGGGACTTAGAAATTAGCTACTTGACTGAATTGAGCTTTTACTATTTATTTATTCAAGTTTTAATTTTCAGTTCACTGTATTTGTGCTAATACCGAATTTTCTCTTGAATGCGAAGAAGTAGAAGCGCAAACAACATCCTTCCTCTTGATCTCAAAATTGAACGAACACTTCACAGAGTGAGGAGGGAGGTGGATGCTAGAACCAGAATTGAAAGAGAGTTGAACATCGTAGTTCAACCACAGCCAATTGAGATGGCAGGTAATGAGGAACGCGTGGTGATTGAAGCTGTAAGGCCCAGTCTGGCTAATATGACTCAAACTATTGTGAAGCCTAATATCACTGGGCACTTTGAACTCAAACAATATATGGTGCAGCTGATCTAGTCCACAGGGCAATTTGTGGGTTTACCTCATGAAGACCTACAGATGCACATTCAAAATTTCTTGGAAATTACGGATACTTATAATTATACGAACGTTTCCAAGGACTATGTCAGGTTGACACTTTTCCCCTTTCCATTGATCGGGGAAGCTAAGGAGTGATTGAAGAAGGAGCCAGCAAATTCAATCTGCACTTGGGATGATCTGGCACAAAAATTCTTAATCAAGTTTTTCCCCACTAAGAAAACAAAGATATTGAGGAGTCAAATTCTTGGGTTCGAACAACGAGCTGGTGAGACACTTTGTCAAGCATGGGAAAGGTACAATAAGATGCTCAGAGACTATCCATATCATTGTCAGACAGACGAGGTATTGGGTCATACTTTTGTAGATGGGTTAGATGATGCATCAAAGATGAATCTTGATTCAGCATGTGGGGGTAGTTGCATGGCCAGACCGTACAGTGAAATCCAGATCTTGCTGAATAGCTTCACGGCTAATGATCATAATTGGAAAGATAAGGGGGATTCACGAAAGGCAATTAAGCAAAAAGCAGCTGGACTACTTAAGCTCGTCGACTTGTTAGCCATGAGAGCCGATATTGCAAAGTTGTCCAATCAGATGAATATGACGACAATACAGCAACCACAACCAATGCAACATGTATACCAAATGGCTATTTGCTGCGAATTATGCGATGACAATCATATGAGCGACCTGTGCCCCAAAAATCCAGAATCCATCTATTATGTGGGGCAATAGAATAGAGGTCCACCGAATCAGCATGCCCAATACGGAAATTCTTACAATCCAAATTGGAGGAATCATCCCAACTTCTCATGGGGTGCAAATCAGCAGAATCAGAATCAGCATAGACCCCAAGAGGGTTTCAATCAGCCTCAAATGCCACCCAACAAATGGAAGAGAGTACCAATGATTTGTTAAAGAAGTTGTTGATTGACAATCGACAGCTCAGGACCAATTTCATAAATCTTGAGAGGCAAATGGGACAGTTAGCAACAAATCAAAACACTAGACCTACAGGTGCTCTCCCAAGTGATACAGAGAAGAACCCTCAAGTGAATGCAGTTACACTTAGAAACGGGAGGGAGTTAGAGGAAGTGCCAAAGAAGAGAAAAGACAAGCCCATACCTGAGGGGGAGTTGATCCCTAAAGTGACACACGAACCAAAGAATGCTGCTGAAATTCTAGAGCAAGTGGAGGCCCCAAGGCCACCACCCCCTTTCCCCCAAAGATTGTAGAAAAAGAATGATGATCGCATGTTCAGCAAATTTCTCTCTATGTTGAGCCAGATTCAATTGAATATCCCACTTGTTGAATAACATAAAAGATATAGTGGCTCACAAGAGAAGATTGATTGAATTTGAGACAGTTTCCCTTACTGAGGAGTGCACTTCAAGGGTCCAAAATAAGCTCCCTCAAAAGCTTAAGGATCATGGCAGCTTTACCATCCTTGTGCGAATTGGTAATATTGATGTGGGTCGTGCTCTTTGCGATTTGGGGGTGAGAATAAATCTGATGCCCTTATCTTTGTTCAAGCAATTGGGCCTGGGAGCTCCAAGGCCAACTACCATGATGTTGCAGCTGGATGATAGGTCAATAGCACATTCTGAGGGGGTAATTGAAGATGTGTTGCTGCAAATTGGGAAATTTATCTTCCCTGTTGATTTCATTATCCTCGATTATGAGGCTGATGAACTGGTTCCAATCATATTGGGGTGACCTATCTTGGCTACTGGTGATGCAATTATCAAAGTGAGAGACGGAAAAATGATTTTGAGGGTAGATAACGAGGAAGCAATTTTTAATGTCTATAAAGCAATCCAACTTCCCCGCCACTATGAGGAGATCTCAATGATATCTGTTGTTGAGGATGATGAGCAAATTCATGACCCAAATGTATATCTAGATGATTCTCTAGAGAAAGCACTTATGTTATTTGATAGCCTAGGGAGTGATGATGAGGTTGAGGAGGTGATGCACATCTTAGATACATCTTGTGCGTACATGCAAGGGATACACCCCTTTGAGCCTTTGAATAGGCCTGAAGGACCTCCTCCAAAGCTGTCTATTGAGGAAGCCCCAAAACTGGAGCTTAAACCTCTCCCACCTCACCTTTAATATGCTTATTTGGGTGACTCTAACACTTTACCTGTTATTGTTTCTTCTGACTTGTTTAAATTGCAGGAAGAGAAGCTGTTGAGAGTGCTACGTGAGCACAAGATAGCACTTGGATAGACGATGTCTGACATTAAGGGCATTAGTCCAGTCTTTTGCATGCACAAAATCCTCATGGAGGATGGACACAAGCCCAGTGTAGAGCAACAACATCGACTAAATCCAATCATGAAAGAGGTGGTAAGAAAAGAAGTGATTAAGTGGCTTGATGCAGGTATTGTATTTCCTATCTCAGATAGCAAATGGCTAAGCCCCGTTCAATGTGTACCCAAGAAAAGGGGGTTGAATGTAGTGGTTAATGAAAATAATGATTTGATCCCCACAAGAACTGTCACTAGGTGGAGGATTTGTATCGATTATAGAAAATTGAATAATGCCACCCGGAAGGACCACTTCCCCCTCCCCTTTATTGACCAAATGCTTGATAGATTAGATAGCCAAGAGTACTACTGCTTCTTAGATGGTTACTCGGGGTATAATCAAATTGCTATAGCTCTAGAGGATCAAGAGAAGACCACATTTATGTAAACGTATGGCACGTATGCATTTAAGAGAATGCCCTTTGGTCTTTGTAATGCACCTGCGACTTTTCAAAAGTGTATGGTGGCCATTTTTATTGACATGGTTGAGAGGTTTGTGGAAGTGTTCATGGATGATTTTTCTATGTTTGGATGTTCTTTTGATAACTGCTTGATGAATCTTGATAAAGTGCTTTCTAGGTGTGAAGAAACTAACTTAGTACTAAACTGGGAAAAATGCCATTTCATGGTACGTGAAGGTATAGTTTTGGGGTACAAGGTGTCTAAAAATGGTTTGCAGGTGGACAAGGCAAAGGTCGAAGCGATTGAAAAATTTTCCCCACCGACGTTTGTCAAAGGCATTCGCAGTTTCTTGGGCCATGCAGGTTTTTATCATCGTTTCATTAAAAAATTCTCAAAAATTTCCTCTCCCTTGTGCAGGTTGCTTGAGAAAGATGTCTCCTTCAAATTTGATGATGCCTGTCTGAAATCATTCGAGGAGCTGAAGGGAACGTTGGTGACTGTACCAATCATAATTGCTCCGGATTGGGAACAGCCATTTGAGTTGATGTGCGATGCGAGTGACTTGGCTATTGGAGCTGTTTTAGGGAAAAGGAGAAATAAAATCTTCCAACCCATCTACTATACGAGCAAAACTCTAAATCCAGCTCAGAGGAACTACACAGTTACTGAAAAAGAGTTGCTTGCAGTGGTGTGGGCATTTGACAAGTTCAGGTCATATCTAGTGGGGACCAAAGTCATCGTCTACACAGATCATTCAGTTATCAGATACATGTTGGAGAAGAAAGATGCCAAGCCGAGACAGATTCAGTGGGTCCTCCTCTTGCAAGAGTTTGACTTAGAAATCCGAGATCGCAAAGGAACAGAGAATCAAGTGGCTGATCACTTGTCCAAATTAGAAAATCGGAACCGTGTAGCTGATGGGGGTGTAATCAAAGAAATATTCCCTGATGAGCAGTTATTGGCGATTACCTCAAGCCCAGCCCTGTGGTATGCAGATTATGTGAATTATATTGCAAGTGGGGTAACACCACCAGAATTGACACCCGATAATAGAAGAAGGTTCCTGCATGATGTAAGGCTCTACATGTGGGATGAGCCATTCTTATACAGGCTCTATGCAGATCAGTTGGTGCGGAGATGTGTTCCTGAGGAGGAGATGAATGTCACGCTTCATGACTGTCATGCCTCACCATATGAAGGTCATCATGGTGGTGATAGGACCGCCTAGAAAGTTCTACAATCAGGTTTCTATTGGCCAAAATTTTTTAAGGATGCATATGCCTTTGTTAAAATGTGTAACAGGTGCCAAAGAACCGAAACGATCACAAAGAAGCAGGAGATGCCACTGCAAAACATTCTGGTAGTGGAGCTTTTTGATGTGTGGGGGATTGACTTCATGGGACTGTTTCCACACTCTAATGGTTATAGGTACATCTTGGTGGCAGTTGACTATGTTTCCAAGTGGGTGGAGGCCATTTCTCTTCCCACTAATGATGTAAAGGTTGTGGTAAACTTTGTCAAGAAGCACATCTTCACACGCTTTGGAACTCCAAGAGTGTTGATCAGTGATGGAGGAACACACTTCTGCAACAAATTGCTGAATAATGTTCTTGCAAAGTACGGAGTCAAGCACAAGGTTTCTACTGCCTATCACCCCCAGACGAGTGGTCAAGTGGAAGTGTCCAACAGAGAGGTAAAACAGATTCTTGAGAAAACAGTGAGTGGAATTAGAAAAGATTGGGCTGAGAAGTTAGACGATGCATTGTGGGCATATCGAACTGCATACAAAACTCTCATAGGTGCCTCGCCGTATAAATTAGTTTATGGGAAGGCATGTCACTTGCCCGTCGAGCTTGAACACAAGGACTATTGGGCAATTAAAAAGTTGGATAAGGATGGGGACTTAGCTGGTGAGAAAAGGTTGCTGCAACTCAACGAGCTTGATGAATTTCGATTGCACGCATATGAAAATGCCAAAGTGTATAAAGAGAAGACAAAGAGGCGGCATGACAAGCACATCCAACATCGAGAGCTTGAGCCAGGGCAAGAAGTTCTTTTGTTCAATTCGAGGTTGAAGTTTTTTCCTGGAAAGCTTAAATCTTGTTGGTCAGGCCCTTTTGTTGTGGTAAGTGTGAATCCTCATGGAGCTGTGAAGTTGCGGGATATAAGTTTAATAGGTACTTTCTTGGTAAATGGTCAGAGGATAAAACATTATTGGGGGGGTGACATTGCACGTCACAAGACCTCGATGGAATTGACAGATGCTTGACAACGTGATGAGTCATGCCGTGATGTTAAATCAGGCGTTGGATGGGAGGCAACCAATTGAATTATTGTAATTGTCGTGCCACGATGTTAAATAAGGCGCTGGTTGGGAGGCAACCCAAAAATAGTAGTAGTTGTTAATTTTGTGTTTTAGAAAGTGCTAACCAATGCATGTGACAATGGGCAGGTGCTAATGCCATCAAACGTGGTAAGAATAGGTGAAACATTAAAGAAAAATTTTGCCCAGGTGTGCGCCCGCGCTACTGGGCACGCTAATTAGCAAACTTTCTTCCTGGGTCGCGCATCAGGGTGCGCTATTGGCCGTGCTACTAGCGCGAGCACGCTAGTGGGCACGCTAACTGCTCAAAGTTTCTATGTTGGGCGCGCTAAAACTACCGCGACCGCGCATCTGGGCGCGCTAGTCCTGTGTATAAAAATTAGCATTTTTGTATATTAAATTTCGTTTTTCTTTTCATTTTGTCTAAGCTTTAGACTAAATTACCCCTCCCACCCCCATCTAATAATCGGCCCCCTCTCTAGTCTCCCATTCAAACAAAACCCCAACACTAAATCCCTTCCCCTATCTCACGATTCTTTCTCCCCCACTTTCACTATCTTCTTCCCCATTCTCCTTCTCTACTCACCACCATCGTCCACTACAAGTATGAACTCTAGTTTCTTTTTCTTCTCTTTTTCTTCTCTTTTTCTATTTTTATTTTTTCAGATTTTGTTTGTATTCAAATACCTTATAGTAGTTGTACTTAGATTTTGTGTAGAGAACTTGTGCAATAAGTTGTGGTGTTGGTGGGTGATAAGTGTAGGGTGGAATTCCACTTGATTTGTGATTTTGGTGAGAGTATGTGGTGGATTATTGTTTTAAAAAGCTTAAAAGTGATTGTGAAGATCTAATGCCTACAAGGTGTTTGTGAAAAGGCCCAAATGAACGTGATTATGTCGTTTGTGACTACTTATACATGTGAAGTCTGAGTAACCGTATTGCGTCACGAATTTTAGTTGGGCTGTGCTAATGTGTTCCTATTTTGTAGATATCATGACTCCATCTAGGAAACGACACGCCACAGGGGCCATATCGAGCAGCCAGGATGGCTGTACCTGCACGTCCCTTTGATGCTACAAAATTTATTTTGGCCAAGGCTCAGGGCCGCTTTGCGGAAAAGGCTCGTAAAAAGCCAATTCCAGAGAGGGGTATTCACGTCGGACAGTTCCAGCGACACTGACCTCACATGTAATATGAGTTGGTGAGGCGAGGGTTTCAAACCTTCATCAATGAGCCCGGTGAGGGCAATGCAATGGTTGTGCGAGAGTTCTATGCTAACGTGTCGGAGCATGATAATAGAGTAGTCACGGTGTGCCGAAGGGCGGTGAATGCTTCTGTTGAGGAGATACAGACGGCCTACCAGCTGCCTCCACCTCCGGTTGGTCATAATGACTTCTATGAGTACGGCCGCAACCCAACAAATGAAAAATAGGCACGATTCTTTGAGACAATTTGTGTACCCGGGAAAGAAGTTGTCTGGATGGACTATGGGGAGAAATTTCATTCCCCCGCACTAACCTTTGAAGGAAAGAGCTGGCTCTATCTCATTAACAGTCACTTGATTCCGTCTCACAACACTACCGAGGTCAATGGACCCCGAGTTGCTCTGATTTGGTGCTTTGTAAATGGTCACGTCTTCGATGTGGCCAAAGTGATGCATGAAGAGATATTCGTCCGCAGCCAAGTCAAAATGTATAGGTTCTTTTTCCCTTCTTTAGTGACTCAACTATGCGGGGATGCTCAGGTGCCTAAAAATCTAGCTGTGGATGGATTGGTAAAAAAGGAGGGCAAGTTCTGTGCTGATAAGGAGATAACAGGTAAGGAGCCGGCAGTAGCAGAAGATGCAGAGTGTAGTAGCTCCGATGATTCAGGGGATGAGGAGGACGCTGAGGAGAACATGGAAGCCGCACCATAGGCTCAGGAGCAAAGCGTAGCAGCTGCAGGACCATCTGGGACTGCGACATCTTTAGGAGTTGCCAGGGTGTCCCGTTTCACGGCTTTGGAGTAAGAGATGGCTAGTTTGCGCACCTCCATAACTGATTTGGGTACTCGCGTAGACGCGGTAGCTGACCGACAAGTTAAGTCGGAGAAGAAATTCATGGGTTGGCTGCGAGCTCTGGGTCGTGCGTGCAACGTAAACCCAGAAACCATATCCGACCAGGAGTGAAACTTCAGGGAAGTTCCTTTACCTCAGTGCTCTTTCAAATTTTAAGCTATGGGGACATGTCTTCATTTTTAAGTGTGGGGTGGGGGATACTTCAGTGTATGTATGTAGTTGTATCATTTGAATGTTGCTTGTGTTTTGTTTTATTTGACTTTGATAGTTTTGGTGTTAAGTAGGAATCATTAGTTTAATGTAGACAAGTGGCTTGTCCCGACGACGGATCCCTTTCTGCGAGGTTATTGAGGGACTAAGTCGAGTAAAAAAAAATTTGGAAAATACGTACTCTTCCTGATGACGGATCCTTTAGACAATTTTCTTGAGGGAGGTTAGTTTAGAGAAAATACCAAAAAGATTTTTTTTACTTTTTAGGTAGTGTAACAACTCCCCCTTGGTTTTTCTTTAGGCCACGGTTCTTTTTCAGGGGTTTTAACTTGAACCGGGTATAGTTAGTTTTTTTTTATTTTGTTTTCTTTTTGATTTGTAGATTAGGTTTAATGGGTTATGAGCTAGAAAATCAAAAGAGAACCTATAGCGTTGACACACCTGAACACAACAGACCCTAGAGTGTAACGCTTAGTCTTATTTGTTGAATATCCTAAAGTGCCTTAATTTGTATGTTTGATACTGAATTGAATGCTCGTAATGGAGCATCTTGATGAGCTGATCTGGAATGAGTCATATGCCATGTGTGGTGAGTTTTTGTGTAGTCCATGTTTTGTACTTGTGTCTAGAACTTTCCCGGTATGTGAGTTGAAGCGAAATTTGAGGTGATGCTCGGCTTGAAACATGATTTTAGGCTTTCTTTGATATTTTTGAGCTTAATTGCTTATCAAAAATAAAATGTATCCCTAGTTAACCCTTTTGAGCCTATAGATTTTTGTTTGGCACCCGCATTACAAGCCTATACCCTATTTGTTCTTAATTGACATTGTTTTAATCCTTTTACCTCTTAAAGCACTTTAATTATGAGATGAGCGCTAAAAGAAGTAAGAAGGAACTAAGTGTGGGGTGACTTTTGAGTGGAATCAATGAAAAGAAGAAAAGTGCACTTGTTTTGTAAACTAACACCACTAGCAGAAATTGAAAAAAAAAAAACAGGAAAGAATAATCTGGAAAAAAAAAAAAAAAATATATATATAT
>MU702844.1:78328-88627 GCA_026770625.1 Nicotiana glauca | reverse complement strand
ATGAAAAAGTCCTAATTGATTTTAGATCGAGTGAGCCTACATTAGTAGAGATTTACATTAAGGGCAAGCTTATGGTACCAATTGCATGCATGTGTCTTCTTTTGTGAGGGTGAGCGATTTTCTTTGATATATGTGAGCATGAGGTTCAAATGTATGGATTGATTTTATTTTCTTTACTGTGATTGTGAGGGCATGTGATTCGTGAAGGAAAAGCAGGTCTTGACTTCTGTGTAGAGTACTTTGAGGAAGTATGAATATTGCATGGAACTTGAGAGTCGACTTTTGAGCCTAGGATTTTTCACTGCTAGGCGTAAAGTATGTAAATTGTTATAGGTGTAATGCGTTAAGGGAAATGGTTGATTGAAGGAACCTCTAGAAAGTATAGTGTGATTGCTCGAGGACTAGCAATGAATTAAGCGTGGGGTATTGATAATAGGCTAAATCTAGGTAATTTGACGATTGTTTATGCTCACGCTTGATTATGTTCCAATGTCATAGTATGGTTAATTGATTAAAAATGGGCTCTAATTGTGAATTGTACATATTGCAGGACGAGGAGCCTGTGTGATGCCTTAAAGAGGTGATTGGAACTATTTTATAGCAAGAACGACCCCTCGGAGCTAAGTATGCACGAAGACGAGGAAAAGAATCAAGGAAATAAGGGACTGGGCTAGCGCACCCAGACGTGCGCTCACGCTACTTTTAGCTCGTCCATTACAGAAATTCAGCCAACTAGCGCGGCCAGATGCGCGACCGCGCTAGTCCAAGTTCCGAAAAAACTTGTTCAGGGGTATAATTGGAAATCTGGAGGAAATCCCACTTAACCTATATAAAGTCAAGCTCTCCCAAGGATTATTTATCAAGGTTTTCATAGTCTAGTGCAAGAAATAGAGAGGCAAGAGGCAAGGAGGAGATTTGACCATCAAGTTCTTCTTTTCTTCCCTTTGTTTTTGCTATTTGTGATAAAATTGAACCTTATTGTGATGAACACTAGTATGAGTGGCTAAAACCCATTGTTCTAGGGTCATGGGTGAAACATGAATGTTGTTGTTTGAAGTTTAATTTGACAAAGTTGGTTTATCATATTGGGTTGTTTATTTAATTCTGATTTTAATTATTTTGCTGAGTAGCTAACAGTGAAATACTATCTATGAATCTTTAGTTGAACTCGAAAGTGGGAACTTTAGATTGCATATAGAATTAAATAGAGCAAGTTCTTGAACCCGAGCATTGGGGAACAAATTAGTAATTGGGATAGACATATACCCAAGTGCCTTGCTTGGTTGAAATACAGGAATTGTAAATGCATTCTTGTTAATCTTAATTCCATAGACATATAGGCATTGAGTTAGCTTGAATAGGTGAGTAAGAACTCGATAGATTCTTATGAGTAATATCAACCCTGTCAATCAACAATCTAGATAAATTAATTAGTCATTTTAAGCCAAGAACGCAACACGATTGTTAGCTAGCTCGTGAACCTGGAATATCATCTCCTACTGATTGTTATTCGAAATTGCTGGTTGTTTGGTCAATTATTCTAGTTAAATTATTGCTTGATAGTTTAGGTAGTAAATTAGTTACATTTCTATTTTGTGAAAAAACTCTTGGATAGATAAGTTAATTGAGTTTGAATCAGTCAACAGTTAATCACAAGTCTTCGTGGGAATGATACTCTACTCACTACTTTATTACTTGACGATCAGGTGCACTTGCATGAGTATTTTTGGTCGCAATAGGAATAAACCAGCTTAAGGGTGTCAGGATACGCATTGGTAGCATATTTTGGGGACCATTCCATTCACAAAACGAACAATTAGGAAAAGACCTTTTTATTAACTTCTTCAAAAACTTGAGATCCTATTTGTTGTTTGAGGGAAGTCTTCTTTGTTCTGTAATCGTATATTATTTGCTAGGTTTTTTCTTCAATAATTGTTCTTTTGCATGGGAGGTATTTAAGGAGTCTCACAAATTAAACCGAGTAGGAAAACTGTGGTTCAATGTCAATTTATCCGCATTTTATGGATTTCTCACTTTTGACTTTTGACCTATTTTATCCACAAGCAATTGAAGCTATAGCAGCCTCATGCCCGCAGCTTGCGGGACAGCGAGTATTTGGACTTAAGAGTATGCCCCAATCAGCGAAGGACTGGTACAAGCTTCGTCGGCCGAGACATATACACTCGGAGTCGGTTGTTCATGAGCGCCATCTAAAAGCAAAGTATCAATAAATTTGGAAGGGTATTCATAATCTTGGATTGGGCTACATGTTTGGAAACACTGGGGATATCCATGTAAACCTTGTTCGTGAGTTTTACGCTAGTTATGATTCGAATAATCCTGAGCAGCTAGTGCCTATTAGGGAGAGGTTGATTGATTTTTCTGCATCATCTATATGCAATTACATGGGAGATCATATGTTCCCTAGGAGCCCCTGGATAACTTCACTGCCTGTCCAACATATCCAGCACTGAGACACACTCTCTGTAGTGGCTACATGGGTCCGTGACAAGAAGACCCAACGTCATAGGAAATTTCCAAAGAGAAAAATGAAGCCGGAAGCTCAGGTGTGGATAAAATTGATCAACACGCAGCTACTACCATGCAACCATGATACTCTGATTAGTCGTGAAAGGGTCTACCTGCTGTACTTCCTAATGACTAGCCAGAGAGTGAATGTGGGTCAGTTGATACGCTACCAGATGTTACAGATGAGAACAAGCAAGGGAATTGATATATTGTCCTTCGGTAACATGCTGACTCAATACCTGAGAAAAGAAGATGTGGAGGAGGTGCGAGATTTGATGTAGTCATTCCACCACCCATGTAACTGACGGACATCACCAGCATCCGGCCGAAGGATGAGAGTATTATGTCCTCACTGATAGGTGCCGAGCACAATGCTCGAGATGATAACTTTATGGCCCATTTATGGGATGATGGACTTGCAGCTTAGGATTGGAGGAAGGCCAACCACTACGGAGGACGGGTCCGACTTGGATGAGCATTTTTCGCTCAATGCTCATATGAAATATCTGGTTGGGCTTAGTGATTGCTAGTCTTCCAGAGGATGAGGATGTCAATACGCCAGAGTGTTCCTAGGCCGAGCCATAGCAGTCCGAGGAGGAGGATGATGATGCTGATGAAGGAGCAGAGGCTGAAGAGTTGACAACTATAGATGAGGCCTTCGACGACGGGGGCGATGATGCTGATCAGGAGTTTTTTTTTTGTATCACCTTACTTGTTTTTATTGATTTATATGTGCACCAAAGACATTGCATGAATTAAATGTGAGGTGGGGGATCTATATTCTCTATGACTTGTAAATATTAGATAAACTAATTATTGCTTGTTTTTTTTTTTTTAGTTTCTTCTTTTCTATTTTAGCATAGGAAAAAAAATTACTATAGTATTCTAGCTTTAGTCTTTAGTTGTTAGGATTGCTTTTAGTAGCTAATCTCTTAAAAAAAATTATACAGAATTTTTTTTTATATATACATAGTTACTCGAGAGAGAGCTATAACACCTAAAGTACTCACGATCGGTACAGAATACTTAGGCAAAATTATAGAAGTCGTAGCGTGAAGGACTCCGACAATTGAAAAAATCATAACTCTAGATTTCCTTAACCTATGCTCCAACCCGTAGTATCTTTAGTTGTTAATCAACTACTTTAACTTGTTAGTTAATTAGATCTAAGAATCTTAATATTTATAACTTAGAAATTGTTCGAGCTTGTCTTCTTAGTGATATTCAACAGTTGTAGCTAAACCTTAATTCTCTGTGGGATTCGACTCCAGACTCTTAGAGCGGATTACATTTACAGCGACCCCTTATCCTTTTTAGGACTAGAGTTGGGTGTGATCAAGTTTCTATCTCCGGCCCTGAGTATAAGGTAATCAATTTTTTTTCTAATAAATTTGTTTTGTGATCTTTGTAGATGTTGACATGTGATTTTTGACCCTCCAAGAAATTTTACCCATTTTAGCATGTAAATATTTAGTTTAGGCCTAATATCGTCATTTCAACTAATTTTTACTATTTTACTTTATTTTATTACATGAAAACAAAAAATTACAAAAAAATCGGTTTATTAATATTTTGTAGTCATTTTTAATCTTAAACAAAATACAAAAATAGTGCCCTATCTTTATTTTTATAATCTTGAAAATACCAAAAAATAGTTTTATGTTTTATAGTTTAGTTCAATTAATTAAAAATAATTTTATATTTTTATATTATAATTGTACATAATTTTAGAAGAATGAATTAGTTTTAGATTGGTTTATCCCCTCTTTTTAAATCTTGTAGTCCATTATTTTAGTCTTTGGTCCAATTCTAGGCCATAATCCCTAGGCCCTTACCCCTAACCTAATCCATATCCTATATAATACTACCTACGCCCAAATGCCCAAATGCTAAAGGAGGCGGGGAAGACCTAAACCACACACAATTATCCGCTGCTGAAACTCTCGTAGAGGAGATGATTTTTCAACTCTTCTTATTTTACATTTTGATGATGATAACAGAAAAAGGACTTCATGCATTGTGAAATAGTGGAATTTGGGTATTCGAATACTAAAAAGCTATCTATCTCAACTTGACAATCAAAATGAATTACATTTGCGCACTCGAGCGAGAGGAGATACTAATAGCTGCTAATTAGCCACCACTACATCCTCAATAGTTGCTGATTTCGGACCAAATTTTTCCTCCTCGTTAGCATAACAGAATTTAGGAGCTCAAACGCGACAGTCCATCGATTTCCGGTTGAGGCACCTGTTCGAGGTCTCCGTCCGATTTCCCGGTCTAGGCCATGTTCTTCAGTTTTCGGTGAAGCTCTTCTTTGCGTCTTGTTGTTTAGCACTTCCGAATTGTAGTGCAATCAAAATTTCAGATTTATTTCAGGTCCATTCGATCTCCTTCTCTCATTTTGTTTGATTTTTATGTGAATGAAACATCATAAGAGCAATTAAAACTGGTCAAAATAATTTATGTTTTATTGGTTTAAGGGATACAAAATTTTAACTAGTTGAATTAGTTCTCTGAGATTTGATAGTGTTAAATTTAGTAGATTTCTCATCTTGCATCTATTTGGATTCATTTGGAGCGATTTTGAGTTTTTAATCTTTCCTAATTGACTGCTTAATGTGCTACATTGAATTCTAAAAAAAAAAAAGAAAAATGCTGCTTGTCTCATTTTTGTTAGTATAAATCCCATTATTAGTTTAGATCCAACCATGTCCATCTAGTCCGCCATGATTAATTAAAGATTTTGGTCAATTGAAGGTTTGATATGTTGGAATTATTTCTGTGTGGACTGATTAGTGTATTCCTCGACACGATTTGTAATTATTTCTGTGTGGACTGTTACTATCATTTTTTGCATATAAAGTTTCAGGGGTGGGGTGCTTTGAAATTCTATTTTTGGAGTTATAGTTTTATATCACATAGCAGTAACATAAAGGCAAAGAAATTACATTAGACGGCTTTTGTTGTGTTTCGGTTTGCTCCTTACTTTATTATATTTGGATCGTCATATCTTTATTCTTCTTGAATGTTTCGGATGCTGCATATGTGTTCTCGTGCCTAGTTTGAATGAATTGATTGTCGGGCCATAAGGTGGGCCTTGAACCATAAGGAATTTAGGCCAAGTAATAGATTATGCCAGAAGCCTATTTACTCCCCAATAATATCTTATCCGTAAATTTGGCATTGCAATAATCTCAATGTAGTTTAGGAGACAATCTTGAACCTTCATAGTTTGTCTTAGTTGATAAAGCCCTTTGGAATAATTTGAGGCGTGTCATGCCAAATAAAATCACAAATTGCGTGGCCCTCCTAGTTATCTTCTTTAAAATCTTTAGAACTCGAGACATGCCATTTAGCAAGTTTTTATGGCCTCCCGCAAAGTTAACAATGTGATAGTTGCTTTAGGCACGTTATTTAATAATTTTACCTTCTTAAACTCGGGTGTGCATTTCATGTGACCCAAATCCAAATCCAAAACGTTGAATAAAATGTGTTTCAGATTACGGGTGCATTTCATGTGACGCAATCCAAAGACGCGTTTTAAACGACGTTCAATTTTCCTTAAAATTAATTAATAGCGGTAAATAATTTAAAATTGTACTATAGGTGGAACATGTATTAAAATCAGATAATAGGCCAATTATGATAGTTTAAGCGATCATGCTAGAACTACGGGATTCGGGGGTGCCTAACACTTTCCCCCGAGCCAACAGAATTCCTTATTCAGAATTTCTGGTTCGCAGACTCCATTCGGGAAGTCGAAATTTCCTCGATTTGGGATTAAAGATAAACCGGTGACTTAGGAGACCAAAAGCCAAACCTATCCCAAGTGGCGACTTTGAATCGAATAAATAATCCCATTTCGAATAATATCACTTAAAGTGGAAAAACTCCCTTATACAATATATTTCGGGGTAGGTGTGTAAAAAAGGAGGTATGACAGTAGATATTATTCCATCCTTGTGAGGTTCAGGATTTCTTCCCCTTTTACTTCAGAGTATATTGTTCTTTTTTCTCCTCCTCTGCGTTAAAGTAATAAAATTATAATAAAAATTTAAACATCTTAACATAAAGAGGAATCCATTACTCCACAAAAATTCGGCCTTAGTTCATTGTCTTCAATTTTTGATAGTATATATAGCCAGGGGCGGAGGCACAAGCCGATGTACGGGTTCGGCCAAATCCAGTAGCTTTTGCTACTGTTTATCGTATTTAGAATTTATTAAATATGTACAATTATTAAATTTAGAATCCATTCATCAACACTTAAAATCGGTATTCTAAAATCATACCATAAGATTGAAATCCTGTATCCACCGTTATATATTATAGCTATAGTCAATCCATTTTCAAATATGCAATCAAGCGCTAATCAATTTTATCTTAATTTTATGTATATAGATTCTTTAAGAAAGTTTAGAAGACTTGCAAATTACAATGTGTGGGCGTGCCCGCGCATGGAAATTTAAGTTACTTTATCACTAAGGAAGAAAGAAATAAAGCAAAGTTTTCATTTCAAATCATCTCCCCTTAGCTTCTACATTCAACCAAGATAAAGCCCCTTCCCTTAATTTCCCTTCTCTTCCCAATTTCTTAGCCAACATGCAATTGAAGAGGAAAGAAAAGGATAGGGAGGGAGGTTAATCAAATCTAAAACAATTACAACAAGAAAAGAAAAATAGGTCTCTATTTATCTACACACACTTCACCGCAATTGATCAATTACTTTATCTTAAGGGTATTGTCACACCTTTCTTTTCTTTGCTTAAAAACTTATGCCCCCAATCATTTTTTCGTCCTATATATATGTTCTTCACCACTTTTTTCATCAATTTCAAACACCCATTTGCTTTTTTCACTCAATTTCACTTTACCCCTCTTTTTTTCTCCTCTTTGATGACCATGACTATGACTTCCTAATCTGCTTCTTTCTATCATAGTAACCTCTAAACCTTTACCTATATGATGCTTTGTTGAATATATTTTAACCTCATTCTCCACTTTTTTCAATTTTCCTCTAACCCCATTTCTCCCTTCTACATTATTTGTGACTACAACTGATCTTTCGGGATTAACATCGAGTTTTTCAATCAACTTATCGTAGTTTTTAGTCTTGCAATCAACGAGAGAGAAATCGATGTTCTCGTAGTTAGGCAAGACATCAACAGGGTCCCCTGTCTTGAACTCTACCATGTCATTTAGCCCAGTTTCTTCAATCACTTTTTGTGTCTTGTCCAGTTTTTGCTCCGGAATAATGCATACAACTTTACCTGCCGAAAATAAAATCAAGTAAATAAAAGTATAGCTAACGGCTTAAATTTTTAGATGAGATGATCATGCATTTCAACATTTACCTCCTGTTTGACGAGCTGCTGCTGCTAAGGCGACAGTTGATGGAGAGACTTCAGAGGTTACTTCTACCATTAGTTTGGCACTCATCCCAGCTGCTAGTGCCGATATGAACTCGTTGCTCTCGGGTTCTTGTGTTCCACAAGAATCGCAATTCTGATTTTGTTTGCTACACTGCATTGAGTTAAAGGGAATTAGCGGTCAATATCATCTCCTTTCTAGGCTCTGAATTCCGTCTTTTGCCTAAAATTGCTATAGAGCTCTAAAGTTGAACCACCGCCCAAATTCCAAGATTAATAACAACCTTTAAAGAAAGGGAGAGGGCCAAAATAGAAAGGAAAAAAAAAAAAACGAAACAAATTATGAAGTGTGTCTTATCTAAAAGCTTAAACTTTTAGAGAGAACATATTTTATTTATTTATTGTCTCTTTAACACATCCCCTCGCTTGCAGGCTTCATTCATTTTTTCATTGGCAAGCACGTGAAAATTATTTTTTATAACGATGTGCGACTCGAACTTAGGACCTCCGCCTACTCTAATACCATGTTAAAGTATGTCACCATCTCATGCACACTTTATTTACTTAACTGTCTCTTCAACATGAAGCAGGAAAGGAGATTTAGTTTATCAAGATATTAAATCAATCACATATCATACATGTAGGAATTAATGGTACGTAAATATAACTCGATTCAAACAATTATTTACAGTTCCCGGAGCTCCTCGTAAGATTTGTGGAAAAACCTGTCGTCGGACTTTATTAATCTCATTGTTGGAACAGAATCATCTCGTTTTCAGGATATTCTAATTCTTCCAAGATCTTATATAAGTTGAACTAATAAAATTCAATTTGATGCTATAGAGATTAAAAAAAGAAATTCAAGAGGGGAACAAACCAGCTTAAGGGTGTCAAGATACGCATTGGTAGCATATTTTGGGGACCATTCCATTCTCAAAACGAACAATTAGGAAAAAACCTTTTTATTAACTTCTTCAGAAACTTGAGATCCTGTTTGTTGTTTGAGGGGGGAATTCTTTATTTGCTGCGTTTTTTCTTCAATAATTGTATGTTTGCATGGGGAGGTATTTAAGGAGGCTCACAAATTAAACCGAGTAAGAAAACCGTGGTTCAATGTCGATTTACCCGCTTTTTATGGATTGTCCACTTTTGACCAATTTGACTGACGATACACATCTGACTCGGTATTTTAACACTCCTTGCTATATTTACGATAAACTTGATTGATTGAGCACGAAGTTTAAGAAAAAAATAAAGATTTTTAAAATTTGTGGTCGTAAACAAAGTAAAAGGGGGCCTGAATATTTGTTTAGTTACAAAAGCTTCTCATTAAGAATATAATTATAAGTTTAAGTTAAATTGTTACTAAATTTAAAAATGTGTCATTCTATTTGGAACGAACAAAAAGGAAATAAATTCACATAAACTGGAACAGAGAGAGTACTATTTTAAAGATTTTTAAAATTTGTGGTCGTAAACAAAGTAAAAGGGGGCCTGAATATTTGTTTAGTTACAAAAGCTTCTCATTAAGAATAGAATTATAAGTTTAAGTTAAATTGTTACTAAATTTAAAAATGTGTCATTCTGTTTGGAACGAACAAAAAGGAAATAAGTTCACATAAACTGGAACAGAGAGAGTACTATTTTTTCGTCAGTCCAAGATAAAAACAATAGAGATTTACATGCACTAACAAATTAATTTGCAATATATTGATATGAGTAAATTAACTTAAAGGGAGTTTCCCAAAAGAACATTAATATATAGTAATATGTCTTCGATATCAAATTAAAAGGAATATTGAAGAGAATTAGTCGCAATACACAATAACTTGGTGAATTACTGCAAAGTTCTTCAACATGTAATATAAATGTTTATATAACCTTCTTTGGTTGGATTTCTTGATCATTTGAGATTCTTGACAAGCCCTCTTTCAATCACAGCATCTCTTATGAGATTAAAAGAAGTTTCGAAATCATCAAGAAGTTGTTGTGGATCAGGAATAGCACTTTCGTCAACAGATACGACGATGATCATCTTATTGATATAGCTTTGGATATTGATCATCAATGCCTAGAGTTACAATTAATTGAAAAATGTGTTATTGATGTCAATCATATATACTGATAATGTAAAAAAAATGTGTTATTGATGTATTTAAGCTAGTTATAGTATGTAAATTATCGAAATAGGCTTATAACACACAGTTACCTATTGTAGAGATCATCTTAACCTGATAATGTAAGAAATTTATGTACTATCAGCGCACATAAATTGTATTACTCTTCAACTAATTAGGCAGTACCAAGAAAAAACAGTTCTTCTCATTTCAATTTCCTCTATGAAAACCATATATGGGAGGGGATAAAGATTTTTATGTTGTAAACATTTCCACTTATA
>MU702844.1:64511-77234 GCA_026770625.1 Nicotiana glauca | reverse complement strand
AATTTTTATACTATTAGTGTAATTTAATCTAGTATTAATTACACCAACATATGCAATTTAATCTTGACAGCTATAAATTAAAGCAAGAATATGTCACATAATCATAGTTAAATATATGATACTAAATGAGAGCACGAAAGACATATCTTACTTTTATTAGTTTGATGTAAACACGAGCTTAAATAAATTTTATCTACAATTAGATATCATGCTTCTTGATGGTATTTTGGCGACATAATTAACAATATTTAACTGCGTATTAATTTGAAATTAGTAGTTATAAAGAGCAAATGCCTCAAGAGTAGAGTGGATCAGTACTTACACTTGGCTGCCCATAAGCACCTGGAGCAAGATAAGTAATGGGATTGCCACAGAACCCAATTTCTTCCTGTGGTCCAACCAAGTTGGTGAAGCATACTGTTGTATGTGAGAATGCTTTCACAGTCACTGCTGTAGCCACCTATCAAAATAATTTACAACATTAGGTTAAATTTACGTGTAACAATAACTTTTCATAGAATAATATGGTAACTAAAAATTAAAGTTATGGTAATAACCCGTATACATAGCTTATTAAATTACACTAATAGTATAAAAATTCCTTATATTTCCGGCGTATACAACCAAAACAATATATTAAAGGATAGCTAGCTTATATACACTGAAGATAGTGTAAAGCATTTTTTATGCTATTAGTGTAGTTTAACTGGTTGTGGTAGGTCGTCTGCCTTATTTTTCAAGAAACTAATTACACTTATTATGCAAAGGTATATAGTTATTTTTCAAGTAAATTCGAAAAAAATTCACGGTATAAAAGTTCAATAAATTCTGTTGAATTTGAATATGCATATACCTTGGCACCAAATATCTTGACTAGTAATTCAGCTAACATCATAGTGAACAAAGCTTCAAATGAGCGTTTCTTGCGATCTACTGTTGCCTTTGCTTCATTAACATAATCTAAAGGATCATCACGCAGTGCAATCTTGAAAGGTAAGAGCACATAACCAAACCAATTTCCCCAACCTCCCTTTTGTTTTGTGCCCTTCTCCATCATATCTGCTAAATCCTGTTTCATTCATGTCATGTGATTATACGATTTAATAATAATAATATCAGCAACAACAACAATAATAAGAGAATAAAGTTTACTTCAATTCCTGCAGAGGGTCTTAGGTTTATAATAAGACATGATCGTAGTCGAATGTCCTTGGGAAGATTGTTGTTTCTCTCAGTGGCTCCCTTATCTTCCTTACCAACGGCTGTAAATAGTCGGAAAAATAGTGGATATAAAAGAAATATGTAACATATACTAATAAACAGGTTCAGTTGAACTCAACATTTTTTATATGGAGCAGAGCAATTTGGTGAATGTTACTAAAATTTTAACAAATATTAAAGTAGCAAAAATGTTTAGGTTCCATCATGAGAACATAAAAATTAAGTTCAAAAATTTAAATGTTGAAACCGCTACTTGATTTCCAAACCTAAAAAACAGACGGAATTCTAGGATTCCTCCTCAAGGCAAATACTTTTAAGCATACCTCTTTTGGTTGATCCACATAATCCTTTATATATATATTCTCGTAAGATGATACACACTAGGTAACAACAAGAGTTCATGACTAAATAACTTACCATATCTTCTATTGAGATATTTAGATAAACCAGCTTGTGTTATTCCTAGGGCAACATCATTTATAGTCTGTGGAAAAAATGCATGCAACAATATCAGTTAATTACTTTAACAACAAATATATATATATATATCAACTTTATTCATTTATAATGTCCAAATTGCTTACCACATTCATAGCATTTTTCACCAACTTCAAATCATCCAAATTAATTATCCTGTGAACTATTCGTCTCCCGTTAGACGCAGAATTAGGCGGAGCAGCCATTGGAGTTTTTGTATCCTTAAAAAAGATGACTGTGGCTATGAACATCAAAAGATCCACTATAGTATTGAGTATCATGTTTATGAAAAGCCAAAATTTTCCCAAATACTGCCATAATCTGAACGACCCTTCCTTTTCTGAATAACCTGTCAAACATTAGGCATCCTTTTCTGTTAGTACTTACGACACTGATTGTGTAAAAATATTTATTTTGTCAGTGTAATAACTTAGCTATGAAAATTAAAAGTGGCAGAATCAATTCATTGCAAGTTTAAATGAATTCGGTTATTATCCGTCCGTTTGCTTATAAAAAGGATCCTTACACAAATAGCCAATATTTACTGTTTACTTTTTCTAAAAATATATATTATGTATTGACCATACATTGTTATATACATATAATACATAAATTATGCGTATATTATACATTCACCGCCTATTTTTAGTTTAAGTTATTAGGTGAGCAGTTATTTGGGTTAATTCTTCTTAAAGGAAACAAGTTGAAACCAAAATGACCCGTTAAACAATTAGGTCAAGTTGGAAAAAATAGTGTAAATCCGACAAGTCAAAATGCAATCCAAACCTAAACATACAAAATCAAATATGGAGATTGAGAATTTTTAAAATTATGAAAAACTTAGGCTTATAGTAATTTTCATTAAAACAAAGTTTTTATTTTTTTATTTTTTAAATAAGCAAAATAAAAAAGAATGACAGGTAGAACAGGTTGAATTATGACAAAGTTATTCGATCCATCTTGATCCAATTCTTTTTAACCTATTCAAATTGAATTAAGTTATAACTCATTTGTTGATTTGACACTCTCATATATAACCCAACTTCATCTTGATCCAACTTGCTTTGACACAAGCAAACATGGGATAAGTTAAATCATGATCCATTTATCAGTTTTAGTCGCTTTGTCCCTTTAAAGTTTTATTTGATCCAATCAGTCTATTTGTCTCCTCTAACTAAATTAGCCCTATGTCTCTTATCCCTAGCCAGTCTTCCTCCGCTAGCAGGTTTTTTCGAAAAACTCTATTTACATTCATAATAGAAGTACTGAAGGTATACCTGAAGGTGTAGGCCTCCGTTTCTTGGTTGGAATAGTAGGAAGCTTGAGATCATCAGCAGTTTGGCGAGTGCACGCGAGTAAAAGAGAAATAAGAGAGGTGCCATCACCAAGAGAATGGTGAACTCGGAGAAATGCCACAGACTCTGCATCGCGAGTTTTGACATTGATAATGTGAAGGTCCCAAAGTGGCTTTGATTTGTCGAGATTTGTTTTGCTAAGGTTGTAAATATAATCCTCCACCAACTTTTCTGGTGATTCGGTCAATTGACTTTCGTCCACTTCTAGTACTATGACATGTTGCTCCAAATCAACTTTTGTTTGCACCCATTTCATGTCTGCTGAATTATTTTCATCCACAACCTGTGCATAAAATATGTTACTACTTAGTATAGATTTTTGAGTGTATAAGTTTACTTAGTTTGCAGCATGTATAAGCTAGTTTCCTGTTTCTTTGAGAGCGTTTAACTAAGCTTATAAACTGGTCAACTAGCTTATAAATATTTTTCAGCTTTTGTTGCTTTGTGTCTCTTTCGAAAAGAAACAAAAAAAAAAGCCTTTTTAAGGACGGACATGATAGTCACTTATATCTAATTATAAGTTCAAAATTTATTAATATATTAATTTATTATACCCTTTGAATGCCCAAAGATAGTGGAAAGTTTATATATATATATATATATATATATATATATATATATATATGTTTGTGTGTGTGTACCACTATCTTTTTAATTTGCTGTTATAGTATGTCATTTACTATTTATTTTAAATTATTATCAATATTATTAAGTAGTAAAGTTATCTGCAATTCTTTTTTATATGACCTGATTGTGTAACTAATAAAGTCTTAGACCCTTAATGTATACAATTTAAACTAAAAAATAAATCAAGGTGACGTATAAAAGAGTAATACCTCGATCAACAGAAGATAAATGATGCCCTGTGAAATTCCTAGTATTCAGCATCTTGAAGGGTGCACAACATGTATGCTTCCTCATTTCCCAATCCTGATGTGTTGTACTTCCTTATTTGTTTTTATTTCCGGTATATATTGCTAAAATTAGAGTGCTTGTGCTTGGTATTCTACTTGTCTCAAATTATTTGTTATTTTAGAAGTTCAAGATAAAATTAATTATAATTTTCCTTTTCTATCCTTAATAATCAATTACATTCACATTTAGTAAAAATATGAATAATGTCATTGATAGAGATGAGACGTAAATTGAGAAAATATTTAATAAGGATAGAGTAGTGAAAAAGTGCACAAGAGAATCACCATACATATTATGAGACGGGCAGTAGTTGGTACCGCAATAATTGGGTAATCCATCCCTTTGTAGGTTGTTTTCTTAAAGGACTAACATATGGTTCTATTTTTAGGAGTGTTTACCACATAACCAAAGTAAATCCATTTCAAAGTTGGGCCAATTTGGGCAATCATAAATCTAGTTTACCTACTAAAATTATTAAAATTAAATTTTTTTTGGGTCTTGTTGGTTATAGAAAGAAAAAGTTTAGCCAATTCTCGGCCAAACTTTTGTAATTTTTTAATTAAAAAAGTTTTGTACAATTTAATTTTGTAATTAAATAAATTACAAAAGAACAAATAAAGAAATGAAAATAATTTTTAGTTGATCTAGTTGGGTTATGACACACTGTTTATTATAAGTTGACTTCCCATTTTTACTGGGGAAAATTTTTGATCGACTATGATCCAACTTATTTATTAATTAAACCCGTATTAATCTGCCGAGATGATTATAGGTGCCAAGCATCTCATAAAATGAAGTGCTACAAAATGAAATCCAATAACATATTTCCCAACACCCAAAAAATGAGTAGAATCTAGAAGGGTATGCTATTTAAAATGAGTTTTGGAGGCATTTATCTTCCGTTTGACCATAAATTTTAGCCATAGTTTTTTTTACAAACAAAATATTAAAAATAGTGTTTGTTCCTGGAATATGATTAGTTATGAAAAATATATGGTAAAACAATTTCAAGTTTTTAAATGTTTTCTTTCACTCACACAACTTCAAGATTTTCCAAATAAATACATGTCCAAATAATGTGTACGCAAACCTTAACCTTACCTTACAAAGGTAAAGAGCCTGTTTCCGGCAGACACTCAGCTAAAAGCGAAATAGAGTTAAATGTTGCAAGGAACATACCAGCAAGCTAGTGAAACGAGGATGCTTAAGCAAAGTAAGCTCCAACTTCTCCTTGACAGGCTGAGGTGAAATCCGAGTTTTTGTGGCCATAATAGCAACGACATGGACATTAAAAGTTGGATCATGAAACAAACAAGCAGTTGGACTCAATGGTTCTGTTTCCACAGCCACCATTTCGTACTCTTCAATGGCTTTCCTCTTTGTATCTATTGGCTTTAGAATTGATGGTCTTGTTGTTCTGCATCTTAATCCTGTCACTGGTGACTCCTCCATTTTTCTTCTCTTTTTTTTTCTTACAGAATTTGATGTCAAAAAGAAGAGAATATGAGAACTCTGAAAAAGTTTTAATGTGTGTACTATATCACTTGATTCTGTGACTCTTTTTGTATTCTTGTTGCTTTTTCTTATATAGAAGACTAAGAGTACCAACTTCATCTTATGTGTGCGCAGGCGCATTTTTGACATGGCCAGTAATTTAAACTCAATTGTAAAAATAATGTTCATCCTTTTCAACTTATTTTGCGTGGTTTTACTAAGATGGATCCAAGTGAGACATGAGACGGTAGTGCGTACGTAGATCTTATCTCTACTTTATGAAGGTAGGAAGACTGTTTTCGTTAGACCCTCAAGGTTTGACTGAGACGATGTCTAAGAAAAAGGAAGATTTTGAAATATGTGGTTAGAAAGTCATAACATTTGTAGAATCTTTTGAAACTCGTGGCCTATTAAACATGTTATAACATTTGTATGACAATACAAGTTTCTCATAAAAGGCATGAAAGAGAAGTTTAAAGTAAATTACAAATATATTTTTTTAATATAGAAATTTATCTTGTTTTAAATGAACTAATAAGGGAATAGTGTCAAACAAATTAGAATCGAAAGAATAATATTGTTTCACGTAATTCGTCAATCTCATTTTATGTAATGCTATCATTATCCAGAGTGTCAAACTCTTTTCTCCTTTGATACAATATTTTCCAAACATTTTTCAAGTATGTTTCCAATTTTAAATTTTTTTTGATTCATAGTAGTACAACTTTATGTAATTTTCTCAATTATATAATTTCTATTTCAAAAATTGTTCATTTAACGTTCGAACTAAGACTAAAAGGTCAATGCTTGACGGTCAAACTCTGAAGGCATGGAGAATATTCTTAAAGCGGAATCTGGATTTGAAATTTATGAATTTGAAATTTTAAATTTTTTAAGTTATTGAGTTCTACATTGATAAGTAATACATATTCAAATGAATTTTTTAAAACAAATTGTATAATTTGGACCAAAACTATTGGGTCGGACGAACACATAAGTTTTAATCTACCTCCGCTCCTGAATATACCACAACTTATATTATTACACCTGCATATGATTGTCTGTAGTTGTTTTTCAACTAATCATTTATGACTTTTACATTTTAAATTTTCTAATTTATAATACATCTCTTTAAAGTATAGTACTCTTGCCTTTTATCACCTTTAAACCAACTAGCAATTTCTTGGCAGAAGTTTTTTATTAATTTTACACTCGTGTTATCACAGGATAAAAAGAATTTTCGAAATGATTATAAAAATTTGATTAGAAGATAGGATTTTTGCACAAGAATAAGGTTAAACAATTTCCAAATAATTAATTTCATCAATAATTTCAAATGTGGCTTTTCAAATTTCAATTAATAAATCATGTCCGAATATTTTTTTAGATACAGCTGGTTATAGTACAAAAATTTCTTCGAACACTTTACGAACGTACTGACAGATGAATGTAAGTATTTATTAGATAGATTAGGAAAGAAAGGGAGTTACCTTACACTTTCCTTTTGTAGCCAACTCTGTCCCATGCCATGTGCAATCAAAAGTGAATTCAGAGTTTTACCGCAGTAATTACATATATAGATGAAAAGTCAAATGTAATGAGTACGAGTAAATCAATTGCCTAACATCTCCCATTTTAGTGTAATGGACCATTCCTTGAATCTCTAAGAGAGACGTTGACGTAACAATCCTTCCTTTTGCAAACTGCATAGCCATATTGTGCAATTAATGAATCCATGAGCGGAGTTCAATGACAAATTATATTGTACAAAATATACATAAAAGTTGAATTTCCTACAATTTTACTAGGCAGAAAAAATATTAGTGATACTACTTAATTAATTTTCAGAATTTTGATGGAATTAAAAAGATTTCTTGTAAGGAGCGTCTTTCTCTCTTTTATTATATCTTATATGATAAATTTGTATTAGACGGACTAGTGACTTTTACATACCAAATGAAAATAAAGAACTTTTACCTCTTATAGCAAAGGTTAATACCTTATTATTTTAAATAAATATCATTTAAAAAAATTATATTCTATAGATATCTCTTAAGGTTTATAGCAAAATATTTAATTTTGGTTTCCTCCTAGCCCTAAGCCACTAAATACACTAAACAGTTACACTTTTTTCTTTCTCTCCCTACTTTGATACATCTCATTCTCCTAAAGTTTCATGAACCTCTTCCTCTTAACCAAAATAACTCCAATAAAGGTAATACTGATATTGTTTATTGGAACAACAATTTATTACAAAACAAAAATCCATCAAAACGTTAATAAGTAGCTTGCAAATATGCACAAGCAAAGCAATTGAAGACGAAGAAGACAAAAGCCTAAATATTGGTATAACCGCGTGCTATTTAATTAAGGAGAAATCATAGCATTGGAGTTTATCAAAATCGAAATTTTACGAAAACAATCAAAATCGGGAAGGAAGAAGAAGAAGAAACATACTAGAGTTGGCGTATTATTCATGTCCGCGAATATGAAAATCGGAATCTCTGATTTATGTGATTTCTCGTTTTCTCCTTCTTTCTCTCATCGTTGCTTAGCCGAGGGTCTATCGGAAACAGCCTCTCTGTCCCTATCGGGGCAGGGGTAAGGTCTGCGTACATATTACCCTTCCCAGACCCTACTATATGGGACTTTACTGGATAGTTGTTGTTGTTATTGTCTCTCATCGCTGCTTATAAAATCATGGTCGGAATACGATGGGTCGTCGGAAAATTGTCACTAAAATAGGTCGTCTGAAGTTTGGGGTTGAGCAATTTGAAGATTATGTTACCTTTTTTAAGAGCATTTCAATGTATTTCTATATATTTTATTGTATTAACTATCTTTTTTACATTGTAATTCAATGTATGACGTTGTATTCCATGTATTTTGTTGTATTTAGTGTCTTTTTTTTCTCATTGTATTTCAATATATCCCTCTATATTCTATCTATTTCATTGTATCCATTGTCTCGCTATATGCCACGAATTTTTTCATATGCTTTTTTTAATTGATATAATTTATGTATTCAGATGTGTCACGACCCAGATTTCCCACCATCGGGAGTCGTGATGGCACCTACTGTCGGAGCTAGGCAAGCTAAGCATTAAAGCCCTTTTGGATAACAACACAACAGTAATGACAATAATAAACCTTTAAATAAAAGCGGAAGCCTTTCATAGCATAAATAACTGGAAACAAAAAAAGCGAAAGCTTAACATTTCACTACCCAAGACTGGAGTTGCTATCTCACGGACTACTAATGAATGCTACAAACAAGTCTGAATAGAAAAAAATACATCGTGTTTGTCTCGGTACAATAAAAATAAACAGAAAATATGGAAAGGGACTCCGGCCTGCGAACGCCAGCTAGGCTACCTCCTAGTCCCTCGACTGAAGTCAGCTCCCACTCAACGTGCTACTGTTGTGGTCCAAAAGCTGCTCCGGTACCGTGATCTGTGCAAAAAGTACAGAAGTGTAGCATCATCACAACCGACCCCATGTGCTGGTAAGTGCCTGGCCTAACCCCAGCGAAGTAGTGACGAGGCTAGACAGGACTACCAAATCAACCTGTGCAATTCAATATACACTTGTTCAATAAAGGAAAGAATACCAAAACTAAACAGTTAAAAAGGGAGGGAAGCATGCTATAGGGAAGTACAATCCGAATATGAAAGTTATCAACATAAATAAGGAACATGGCACAACAATATTTAACAAAAACAAGAAAATCCAACAGATTAAGGTCTGCGTACACATTACCCTCCCCAGACCCCACTAGTGGGACTTTACTGGATAGTTGTTGTTATTGTCTCTCATCGCTGCTTATGGAATCATGGTCGGAATACGATGGGTCGTCGGAAAATTGTCACTAAAATAGGTCGTCTGAAGTTTGGGGTTGAGCAATTTAAAGATTCTGTTACCTTTTTTAAGAGCATTTCAATGTATTTCTATGTATTTCATTGTATTAACTATCTTTTTTCCATTGTAATTCAATGTATGACGTTGTATTCTATATATTTCGTTGTATTTAGTGTCCTTTTTTTCTCATTGTATTTCAATGTATCCCTCTATATTCTATCTATTTCATTGTATCCATTGTCTCGCTATATGCCATGAATGTTTTCATATGCTTTTTTTAATTAATATAATCTATGTATTCAGATGTGTCACGACCTGAATTTTCCACTATCGGGAGTCGTGATGGCGCCTACCGTCGAAGCTAGGTAAGACAAGTATTAAAACCCTTTCGGATAACAACACAAAAATAATGATAATAATTAACCTTTAAATAAAAGCGTAAGTCTTTCATAGCATAAATAACTGGAAATATAAAATGCGGAAGCTTAA
The DNA here is from genome assembly GCA_026770625.1 of Nicotiana glauca. NCBI lineage: Eukaryota > Viridiplantae > Streptophyta > Magnoliopsida > Solanales > Solanaceae > Nicotiana > Nicotiana glauca. Next base: position 67,425 of record MU702844.1, on the reverse strand, counting down.
CATTTCACTACCCAAGACTGGAGTCGCTATCTCATGGACTACTAATGAATGCTACAAACAAGTCTGAATAGAAAAAAAATACATCGTGTCTGTCTCGGTACAATAAAAACTAACAGAAAATATGGGAAGGGACTCCGGCCTGCGAACGCCAGCTAGGCTACCTCGTAGTTCGTGGACTGAAGTCAGCTCCCACTCAACGTGCTACTGCTGTGGTCCAAAAGCTGCTCTAGTACCGTGATCTGTGCAAAAAGCACAGAAGTGTAGCATCATCACAACCGACCCCATGTGCTGGTAAGTGCCTAGCCTAACCCCGGCGAAGTAGTGACGAGGCTATACAGGACTACCAAATCAACCTGTGCAGTTCAACATATACTTGTTCAATAAAGGAAAGAATACCAAAACTAAACAGTTAAAAAGGGAGGGAAGCATGCTATGGGGGAGTACAATCCGAATATGAAAGTCGTCAATTTAAATAAGGAACATGGCACAACAATATTTAACAAAAATAAGAAAATCCAACAGATTAAGGTCTGCGTACACATTACCCTCCCCAGACCCTACTATGTGGGACTTTACTAGATAGTTGTTGTTGTTATTGTCTCTCATCGCTGCTTATGAAATCATGGTCGGAATATGATGGGTCGTCGGAAAATTGTCACTAAAATAGGTCGTCTGAAGTTTGGGGTTGAGCAATTTGAAGATTATGTTACCTTTTTTAAGAGCATTTCAATGTATTTCTATATATTTCATTGTATTAACTATCTTTTTTCCATTGTAATTCAATGTATGACGTTGTATTCCATGTATTTTGTTGTATGTAGTGTCTTTTTTTCTCATTGTATTTCAATATATCTCTCTATATTCTATCTATTTCATTGTATCCATTGTCTCTCTATATGCCACGAATTTTTTCATATGCTTTTTTTAATTGATATAATTTATGTATTCAGATGTGTCACGATCCAGATTTCCCACCATCGGAAGTCGTGATGGCACCTACTGTCGGAGCTAGGCAAGCTAAGCATTAAAGCCCTTTTGGATAACAACACAACAGTAATGACAATAATAAACCTTTAAATAAAAGTGGAAGTCTTTCATAGCATAAATAACAGGAAACAAAAAATGCGGAAGCTTAACATTTCACTACCCAAGACTGGAGTTGCTATCTCACGAACTACTAATGAATGCTACAAACAAGTCTGAATAGAAAAAAATACATCGTGTTTGTCTTGGTACAATAAAAATAAACAGAAAATATGAGAAGGGACTCCGGCCTGCGAACGCCAGCTAGGCTACCTCCTAGTCCCTCGACAGAAGTCAGCTCCCACTCAACGTGCTACTGCTGTGGTCCAAAAGCTGCTCTGGTACCGTGATCTGTGCAAAAAGCATAGAAGTGTAGCATCATCACAACTGACCCCATGTGCTGGTAAGTGCCTGGCCTAACCCCGGCGAAGTAGTGACGAGGCTAGACAGGACTACCAAATCAACCTGTGCAGTTCAACATATACTTGTTCAATAAAGGAAAGAATACCAAAACTAAACAGTTAAAAAGGGAGGGAAGCATGCTATGGGGGAGTACAATCCGAATATGAATGTCATCAACTTAAATAAGGAACAGGGCACACCAATATTTAACAAAAACAAGAAAATCCAACAGATTAAGGTCTGCGTACACATTACCCTCCCCGGACCCCACTATGTGGGACTTTACTGGATAGTTGTTGTTGTTATTGTCTCTCATCGTAGCTTATGGAATCATGGTCGGAATACGATGGGTCGTCGGAAAAATTGTCACTAAAATAGGTCGTCTGAAGTTTGGGGTTGAGCAATTTGAAGATTCTGTTATCTTTTCTAAGAGCATTTCAATGTATTTCTATGTATTTCATTGTATTAACTATCCATTTTCCATTGTAATTCAATGTATCTCGTTGTATTCCATGTATTTCGTGTCTTTTTTTCTCATTGTATTTCAATGTATCCCTCTATATTCTATCTATTTCATTGTATCCATTGTCTCGCTATATGCTATGATTGTATTCACATGCTTTTTCTAATTGATATAATCTATGTATTCAGATGTGTCACGGCCCAGATTTCCCACCATTAGTTGCACGGCATCAACCTTCGTGCATTTACTCTCATCCTCACCCAAACCAACCAAATAAAATGCACGGCATCACCCTTCGTGCTTTCCTCACATAACTCTCATTTCATGGCACGGAATGATCCTCGTGCAAATATAATCAAATCGGAGCACGGAATGTCCCTTCGTGCATTATATAATCAAAACATGGCACAGAATGACCCTTCGTGCAAATATAATCAAAACATAGCACGAAATGACTCTTCCTGTAAATATAATCAAAACATGGTACGGAATGACCCTTCGTGCAAATATAATCAAAACATGGCACAAAATTAACATTCGTGCAAATATAATCAAAACATGGAACGGAATGACCCTTCGTGCATTATCACTCTTCCTCACCCAAACAGCAATCACAACCAAACGGGCGAGGGAATAAATAATAATAAGAAATGTCCCGACAAAGGAAAACACAATTAAACAACCAAATCCCGGATAGGGAGCAATAACAACAACTTTTACATCCCGGCAAGGGAGATAATCAATATACTCAAACCATCCCAGCATGGGATTAATCACATCTCTTTCCAATTCTTTCATTTCTTACTCGATAGTATTTTTATCGTGTGAGCCAACGCTCCAAAGAATTCATGATTTATAATTAATCCTCAAACTCTTCACATTGTACAGAAAATCATTAAGTATCTTGGATGAGTCCCAAAGTATGCCAAAACAAGTTCCAACAAAGACCCACGGTCATGCTAGACACCGATGTATAGATACTCGTCACCATGCCTATACACCGTACTCGATCATTTAGCAATTAAC
>MU702844.1:41789-64107 GCA_026770625.1 Nicotiana glauca | reverse complement strand
AAGATGAAAACATGATAAATGATGTTAAAGATTGAAGAAACTAAGTGAAAATCAACTTACAAATGGATTGGAGGAGGAAGGGTTCTTGAAAAATCGCCAATGGGTGTTTAGGTTTGAGAGATATGAAAAATAAGGCTTAAAAATAGCCTAAGTATGAAAATTGCACATTGCAGATATGGGAATTGCGAACCCGGGTTCGCAATTGCGAACCCACTAGTCTTGGGAAATGCAAGAAAATAGTTCGCATTTGCGAACCCTTCCCAGATGCCCAGTCTTCGCATTTGCGGAATTTTGTTTGCATTTACGGAAAATCCTTCGCTTTTGCGATCCCAGGCGGACCTGGCTAACTTCGCATTTGCGAAGCAGACTTCGCATTTGTGATACTCGCATTTTGCGAGCCAGGCTTCGCAAATGCGAAGTCTGCAGGTCTGAAGCACCTGTTGAAAATCTGCAGCCCAAAGCTTAAGAAAAACAACTCGACACTTATCCAAAACTCACCCGAGCCCTCGGGGCTCCAAACCAAACATGCACACAACCTCAAAAACATCCTACGAACTTACTCGCGAACATCATATACATAGAATCAAGCCTCAAAACACATGACTTTCTTCTAATTTTCATAAACTTTCAAAATTGGAACTTATAGTCTGAAACACGTCATACGACGTCCGTTTTCAACCAAACTTTACAGATAGAGCTTAACACATATTTAAGACTTGTACCAGGCGCCAGAACCAAAATACGAGCCTGATACCATCACTTTTTGATCAAATTTCATTTTTACTTTCCTTAAACATTTTCAGAAAACAATTTCATGGAAAAATTCATTCCTCGAGCCTGGGACCTCGGAATTCGATTCCGGGCATACGCCCAAGTCCCATATTTTTCTACGGACCCTCTGGGACCGTCAAATCACGGGTCCGGGTCCGTTTACCAAAAATGTGGACCGAAGTCAACTTTAACCATATTAATACCAAATTCATATTTAAGCTTTCCGGCTACATGCCCGGACTGCACACGCAAATCGAGGCAAAATAAAAGTGAGGTTTTCAAGGCCTCGGAAGCACAGAACAAATGAGGAAACGAGTGATGACCCTTTGGATCGTCACATCCTCCACCTCTAAAACAACTGTTCGTCCTCGAACGGGCAAAAGAAAGAAGTACCTGAGTCAGGAAATAGATGAGGATAACAACTCTGCATATCAGACTCGGACTCCCAGGTCGATGCCTCAGGAGGCTGACCTCTCCACTGGATACGCACTGAAGGAAAACTCTTCGACCTCAATTGTCAAACCTGTCGGTCTAGAATAGCTACTGGCTCCTCCACGTAGGACAGATCCTTGTCCAACTGGACAGTGCTGAAATCTAACACGTAGGTAGGATCGCCGTGATACCTCCGAAGCATAGACACATGAAACACTGGATGCACGGCTGACAAGCTAGATGGCAAGGCAAGTCTGTAAGCCACCTCTCCCACACAGTCAAGAATCTCAAATGGGCCAATGAACCTAGGGCTAAGCTTGCCCTTCTTTCCAAATCTCATCACGCCCTTCATAGGCGACACTCGGAGCAAGACACGCTCACCAACCATGAAAGCTACATCTCGAACCTTACGATCTGCATAACTCTTTTACCACGACTGAGCTGAACGAAGCCTGTCCTGAATGATCTTGACCTTATCCAAGGCCTCCTGAACTAAATATGTACCCAATAACCGATCCTCTCCCGGCTCAAACCATCCGATTGGAGACCGACATCGCCTACCATACGACGCCTCATATGGAGCCATTTGAATGCTGGACTGGTAGTTGTTGTTGTAGGCGAACTCTGCTAAAGGCAAGAACTGGTCTCACGAGCCTCCAAAATCAATGACACAGGCTCGGAGCATATCCTCCAATATCTGAATAGTACTCTCGGACTGGCCGTCCGTCTGAGGATGGAACGCTGTGCTCAACTGAACCTGGGTGCCCAACTCCTGCTGAGCTACCCTCCAGAAACGCGAGGTAAACTGCATACCCCGATCCGAAATGATAGATACCGGCACTCTATGAAGGCGAACAATCTTTTGGATGTAGATCTCAGCTAACTTCTCCGATGAATAGGTGGATGCAACAGGAATAAAATGCGCTGACTTGGTCAGCCTATCAACAATGACCTAAATAGCATCAAATTTCTTCTGAGTCATCGGAAGTCCAGTAACGAAATCCATGGTAATCCTCTCCCACTTCCACTCGGGAAGCTCAATTCTCTGAAACAACCCACTAAGTCTCTGATGCTCATACTTGACCTGCTGACAGTTCCAACACTGAGCCACATATGCAACAATATCTTTCTTCATCCTATGCCAACAATAACGCTGCCACAAGTCCTGATACATCTGTGGCGCCCGGGTGAATAGAATACCGTGAACTATGGGCCTCCACCAAGATCAACTCTCGAATCCCATCGATATTGGGCACAAAAGTTCGCCCCTACAATCTCAAGACACCATCATCATCTAAAGTCACTTTCGTGGCACCTCCACGCTGCACCGTATCTCTCAGGACACACAAATGAGGATCATCAAACTGCCGATCACGAATACGCTTCAATAATGAAGAACGAGCGACCGTGCAAGCGAACACTCTACTAGGCTCAGAAATTTCCAACCTCACAAACCGATTGGCCAAAGTCTGAATATCCAAAACAAGCGGTCTCTGGCTGATCGAAACATAAGCAAGACTACCCATGCTGGCGGACTTTCTACTCAATGCATCGGCCACCATATTGGCTCTCCTCGGGTGGTACAAAATAGTAATATCATAGTCTTTCAACAACTCCAACCACCTCCTCTGCCTCAAATTAAACTCCTTTTGCTTGAACAAGTATTGCAGACTCTTGTGATCAGTGTACACCTCACACGTCACACCATATAGGTAATGCCTCCAAATCTTCAAGGCATGAACAATGGCTGCCAACTCTAAATCATGGACCAAATAGTTCTTCTCGTAGATCTTCCAATTGCCTCGAAGCATAAACTTTGAATCTGTCGTCCTGCATCAATACTGCACCAAGCCCAATACGGGAAGTATCACAATAAACTGTATAAGGCCCTGAACCTGTGGGCAAGACCAATAGCGGTGCCGTAGTCAGAGCTGTCTTGAGATTCTAAAAGCTCTCCTCGCACTCGTCTGACCACCTGAACTGGGCACCCTTTTGGGTCAATCTGGTCATTGAGGCTGCTATAGATGAAAACCCCTCCATGAACCGACGATAATAACCCGCTAACCCTAAGAAACTCTGAATCTCAATCGTTGAAGCTGGTCGAGGCCAATTCTTGACTGCCTTAATCTTTTATGGGTCCACCTGAGTACTCTTTGCTGATACAACATGACCCACAAATGCATCCGAACTCAACCAGAACTCGCACTTCGAGAACTTAGCATACAACTGACTATCCTTCAGAGTCTGAAGGACCACTCTGAGGTGCTGCTCGTGGTCCTCCTGGCTACGGGAGTACACCAGAATATCATCAATAAAGACTATCAAGAACAAGTCCAAATAAGGCCTGAATACTCGGTTCATCAACTCTATAAATGCTGCTGGGGCATTGGTCAACCCAAATGACATGACCAAAAACTCATAATGCCTATACCGAGTGCGAAAAGATGTCTTAGGGACATCAGACGCCCTAATCCTCAGCTGATGGTAGCCAGATCTCAAGTCTTTCTTTGAAAACACCTTTGCACCCTGAAGGTGGTCAAACAAATCATCAATCCTCGGTAGTGGATACTTGTTCTTTATCGTCACCTTGTTCAATTGACGGTAATCAATGCACATCATCATCGATCCATCCTTTTTCTTCACAAATAACACTGGCGCACTCCAAGGAGAAATACTAGGCCTGATAAAACCCTTCTCTATCAAATCTTGCAACTAGTCCTTCAACTCCTTCAACTCTGGCGGGGGCATGCGATACGGCGGAATAGAAATAGGCTACGTGCCTGGGGCCAGATCAATACAGAAGTCAATATCCCTATCGGGCAGCATACCCAGCAGGTTTGAAGGAAAAACCTCGAGGAACTTTCGAACAATAAGAACAGAGTCAATAGAAGGAACCTTTGCACTGGAATCGCGAACATATGCCAAATAAGCTAAACACCCCATCTCGACCATACGTCGAGCCTTTACATATGAAATAACACTACGGGTGGCATGACCTGGGGTCCCTCTCCACTCCAATCGGGGAAAATTTGGCAAGGCCAAGGTCACGGTCTTGGCATGACAATCCAAGATAGCATGATACGAGGATAACCAATCCATCCCCAATATAACATCGAAATCCACCATGTCTAAAAGCAATAAATTAACACGGGTCTCAAGATCCTCAAATACTACTACACAGGAACGATGAACTCGGTCGACCACTATAGAATCACCCACTGGTGTAGATACATAAACAGTGATACCCAAAGCGTCACTAGGCATAGCCAAGTAGGGTGCAAAATAAGGCGACACATATGAATATGTAGAATCAGGGTCAAATAGCACTAAAGCATCCACATCACAGACTAGAATAGTACCTGTAATAACAGCATCTGAAGACTCAGCCTCTGGCCTAGCTGGCAAAGCATAACACCGAGGCTGGGCCTCACCTCCCCGAACCATGTTCTTGGGACGATCGGCTACTGGCTGGCCCCTACCTCTATCGGTCCGAACTCCACCTCTACGGTCTCTACCTCTACCTCTATGATCCCTACCCTGACCTTTAGCTGGCTAGGCGAGCTGTGGATCACCTGATGCCTGAATCATGAGGCGAGGACCCTGCTACTGAGAGCTGCCCGAGGCTAGAGGACAAAACCTGACAATGTGACCGGGGTCACAACAACTATAATAAGACCTAGACTGCTATGACTGCTGGCCCTATCGACCTGAATGTCCTCCCTGAAACTCTAAAGTGGGGGTGCACTGATAGGCTGCTGATCTAAATAATGCTGCTGAGAACCACTACCGCCTAGAGTACCATGAGAAAGCTGGAGTGCTGACTGAAAGGGTCTCAGTGAATGAACTCTACCATAAGAATCCCTACCTTCACACGAGGTACCACTGAACCTACCAGAATGACGAGGCCTCTTATTCGACATCTGACCACCTCTCCGCACGAGGGCCATCTCAACCCTACGGGCCATATTGGCCGGCTCCTAAAAGAAAATATCACTACCAGCTCCCATAGCCATCTGGTGACGGATCGGTTGAATCAATCCATTAGTACATCTTCAGACCCTCTCTCGCTTTGTGGGGAGTATCACAATAGCATGGTGTGCCAAGTCAATAAACCGAGTCTCATACTGCGTAGCTGTCATGGAGTCCTACTGGAGGCACTCAAACTACCTGCAAAGTGCCTCCCACTGAGTGACTGGGAGAAATTTCTCCAAAAATAACTCCGCGAACTGATCCTATGTCAAAGCTGGAGACCCTACCGGTCTAGCTAGGCAATAGTCCCTCCACCAAGTCTTGGCGGATCCTGCAAGCCGGTAGGTGGCAAAATCGACCCCATTGGTCTCCACTATACCCATGGTCCTAAGGATCTCATGACAACTAAATAAGAAATCCTGTGGATCCTCTAATGAAGCACCGCTAAAAGTGGTGGTGAAGAGCTTGGAGAACTGATCAAGTCTCCACAAAGCATCCGATGACATAGCCGCTCCATCATCGGCCTGGGCTATAATACCTGGCTGAGCTACCACAGCTGGCTGAACTACTGGGATATGAGTCTGGGGAGCTACCTGCTCCGGAGTACATGTAGCAGGAGTCTGAACCCCTCCTTCATCCTGAGAAGTGGCTGGTGCTTCTGGCAGCAAACCCGCTCTAGTGACACTCTCCATAAAGCCTGCCAATCTGACTAGAGTGTCCTAAAGATCTGGGGTGACCATGACCCCTCCTGGGACATGAGCTGGGACCACCGGCGCTGCTGGGGCTGGAACCTCCTCATCATAGTTAATATGAGGTTCCACCTCTGGGACTACTGCCCGGGGTTGAGCTCTGCCCCTGCCTCGGCCTCTTCCCCTTGCAGGAGTTGCTGCCGGGGGCTTGGGCAGCTGCGCCGTAGAAGAGGAAGCACGTGTTCTTGCCATCTATGAAAGAACAGAGTATAAAGGCAATCGGTATTTGAGAAACAAAATTGCACGACAAGAAAGAACAAAAGTGAAACTTTTCCTAACTCTGTAGCCTTTGGGGGATAAATATAGACGTCTCTATACTGATCCCCCAGACTCTACCAAGTTTTTCAGTGAGTAGCGAGACCTATGTAACCTAGAGCTCTAATACCAACTTGTCACGACCCGAATTTCCCACTATTGGGAGTCGTGATGGCGCCTACCGTCGGAGCTAGGCAAGACAAGCATTAAAACCCTTTCGGATAACAACACAACAGTAATGACAATAATAAACCTTTAAATAAAAGCGAAAGTTTTTCATAGCATAAATAACTGGAAAACAAAAATGCGGAAGCTTAATATTTCACTACCCAAGACTGGAGTCGCTATCTCACGGACTACTAATGAATGCTACAAACAAGTCTTAATAGAAAAAAATACATCGTGTCTGTCTCGGTACAATGTAAACAAACAAAAAATATGGGAAGGGACTCCGGCCTGCGAACGCCAGCTAGGCTACCTCAGAGTCCCTGGACTGAAGTCAGCTCCCACTCAACGTGCTACTGCTGTGGTCCAAAAGCTGCTCCGGCACAATGATCTGTGCAAAAACCGTAGAAGTGTAGCATCAGCACAACCGACACCATGTGCTGGTAAGTGCCTGGCCTAATCTCAGCGAAGTAGTGACGAGTTTAGACAGGACTACCAAATCAACATATGCAGTTCAATATATACTTGTGAAATAAAGGAAAGAATACCAAAACTAAACAGTTAAAAAAGGAGGGAAGCATTCTATGGGGGAGTACAATCTGAATATGAAAGTCATCAACTTAAATAAGGAACAGGGCACAACAATATTTAACAAAAACAAGAAAATCCAACAGTTGCACGACATCAACCTTCATGCTTTTACTCTCATCCTCACCTAAAGCAACCAAATAAAATGCACGGCATCACCCTTCGTGCTTTTCTCACATAACTCTCATTTCATGGCACGGAATGATCCTTCGTGCAAATATAATCAAATCGGAGCATGGAATGTCCCTTCGTGCATTATATAATCAAAACATGGTATGGAATGACCATTCGTGCAAATATAATCAAAACACGGCACGAAATGACCCTTCGTGCAAATATAATCAAAATATGGCACGAAATGACCCTTCGTGCAAATATAATCAAAACATGGCACGGAATATCCCTTCATGCAAATATAATCAAAACATGGCACGGAATGTCCCTTCGTGCATTATCACTCTTCCTCACCCAAACAACAATCACAACCAAATGGGCGAGGGAATAAAAAATGATAAGAAATGTCCCGGCCAGGGAAAACACAATTAAACAACCAAATCCCGGCAAGGTATCAATAACAACAACTTTCACATCCCGGCAAGGGAGATAATCAATATACTCAAACCATCCCGACAAGGGATTAATCACATCCCTTTCCAATTCTTTCATTTCTTACTCGATAGTATTTTTATCATGTGAGCCAACGCTCTAAAGAATTCATGATTTATAATTAATCCTCAAACTCTTCACATTGTATAGAAAATGATTAACTAGCTTAGAAGAGTCCCCAAAGTATGCCAAAACAAGTATCAACAAAGACCCACGGGCATGCTAGATACCGGTGTATAGATACTCGTCACCATGCCTATGCACCCTACTCGATCATTTAGAAATTAACAATTAATAACACTCTAATCCTATTCCCTCAAGCCAAAGTTAGATCAAACACTTACCTCAAATGCTCAAAAAATCCACTCAAGCCTCTAGTATAGCTTTACCCCTCGAATTCACGACAAAACCACTCGAATCTAGTCACAAATTACTTGAATGTATCAACAAATGCTAATTGAATCAACTTGAATGCATGAAAATGAATTTCCCAAAGTTTTACTCAGAAATTCCCAAAATGTCCCCGTGCCCACGTGGTCAAAACCCGAGGTTCGAACCAAAACCCTGTTACACATTCCCCCATGAGTTCATATCTATGATTCATTTTGAAATCGGACCTCAAATTGAGGTCCAAATTCCCAATTTTAAGAAAACCTAGGTTCTACCCAAAATCCCCATTTTCACCCATGAAAAATATTGATTTTAAGATGAAAACGTGATAAATGATGTTAAGGATTGAAGAAATTAAGTGAAAATCAACTTACAAATGGATTGGAGGAGGAAGGGTTCTTGAAAAATCACCAATGGGTGTTTGGGTTTGAGAGATATGAAAAATGAGGCTTAACAATCATCTAAGTATGAAAATTGCAGGTTGCAGATATGGGAATTGTGAACCCGGGTTCGCAATTGCGAACCCACTAGACTTGGGAAATGCAAGAAAATAGTTTGCAATTGCGAACCCTGCCTAGATGCCTAGTCTTCGCATTTGCGTAATTTTGTTCGCATTTGCGACGTCCGCATTTGCAGAAAATCGTTCGCTTTTGTGATCCCAGGCTGACCTAGCTAACTTCACATTTGCGAAGCAGACTTCCCATTTGCGATACTCGCATTTGTGAGCCAGGCTTCGCAAATGCGAAGCCTGTAGGTCTGAAGCACCTGTTGACAATCTACAGCCCAAAGCTTAAGAAAAATAACTCGACACCTATCCAAAACTTACCCGATCCCTCGGGGCTCCAATCCAAACATGCATACAACCTCAAAAATATCCTACGGACTTACTCGCGCAATCAAATCGTCAAAATAACATCATATACATAGTGATTGAGGTACATCAAGAAAAGTTGGTTTTAAGCTAAATTTATAGTCTATTTGGTCAAGCTTCTAAAATAAGCTTATTTTAAGAAATAAACTTTTGGGGAAAAATAGTTTGTGTTTGGTTAATTAAATTCAAAAGCACTTTTAAATAACAATTAATGTTACTCAAACTTTTAAAAGTACTTATAAGTGTATTTTTCTTAAAAGTATTTTTCAAAAAAGTTATTTGGGAAAACTATTCTTTCTGTTTCTCCAAACTGATTTTGCTTCGACTCAAAAACATCTTTTCCTTCTAAAAGTTTGGTCAAACATTTCAACTTTGAACAAAAATATACTTTTTATTAAAGAAAAAAGTACTTTTGAATTTGGAAAAGCTGCTGTTATTCTCCTACAATGACCTGCTTTCCATAGTTGCATCCTTTTCAATGTCTTTGCAAGCCAATATAGTAAAATAATAAACTATGTAATGTTAGATTGTATTGATAATACAAAATTTTCTTATATTTGTTTACCTAAAAAGTACGAGTAACAATTAAACTTGATTTGTGGTTTTATCCCTTCCTCTATCTGGAACTTCATCATCTGGTGAAGAGTTGAAGGCACTGCCCTCATGTTGTGTATACATGGTTTGCTGAAGAGTGTGTTATACCTCATATCTCCTTCGATAACATGGAACTTTGTATCTTGTATGGTCCCAGCTACGTTTACCGACAAGATGATCTCTCCTTTTATTGTTTCACTTGCCATGTTGAAGCCATTTAGGACTCCGGATGCAGATCTGATCTGATCATGTATACCGAGTTGTTCCATGACCCTTGATCTAATTATGTTTGTTGGGCTACCTAGATCTACTAAAATACGTTTAACTTGAATATTATTCATAAGGATAGAGATTAACAGGGCGTCGTTGTGAGGCTGAGATATGCCTTATGCTAGGATACACTGAGCCCCTAGGGGGATTGGCTGCGAATTTGCTAGGATACACTAAGCCCGAGTGGACTCCCAACTGATCGTTCTCGACTCTGATTTTTGACTAATAACGATTGTGCACATTCGACCATGTCACAGCCGGACATTCAATCAAGTTCTGCCTCAATTGCCGAGGAGCAATTGAACTCCTCTCATTCAAACCTTGCATAAAGGCCTGTACTGCGCAGTCATCGGAGACCGGCAGTAATTCCATTCTTTTCATCTGAAATCGGGACACGAACTCCCTTAGCATCTCGTCGTTCCTTTGCTTAATTTTGAAGACATCCGACTTTCTCGTGGCCACCTTTATGGCCCTGGCGTGAACTTTCACAAAGGCACTCGCCAACATAGCAAATGAGTCAATAAAGTTCGGAGCTAAGTTGTGATACCAAACCATGGCTCCCTTTAATAGTGTTTCTCCAAACTTTTTCAACACCACTGTCTCAATTTCATCATCATTCAAATCATTCCCTTTGATTCCGCAAGTGTACAAAGTGATATGCTCATTGGGGTCGATTGTTCCGTTATACTTGGGTATATCAGGCATGAAAAATTTCTTTGGTATAGGCATCGGAGCTGCGCTTTGAGGGAACTATTTTTATATGAACTTCTTGGCGTCTAAACCTTTAAAAATTGGAGGTTCCACCAGTATCTGGTCTACACAGGAATTATAGGTCTACACTTTCTTATCATTGTCTTCAATTTTCTTTTCTCTGGACTCGATCCTCTTGGTAAGCTCTTCGAGCATTTTCATAATCGTGGGGTCAGTCCCTGAGCCGATTTCATTAGACCTTTCTGGAGTTGGCTTAGTACATCGATTGTTTTCATGCTCAGCTACGCTTGGGGTTTTTATTTTGACTTTAGAGTTGAGAGATGGCGATTTGTTGAGCCTAAAACATCTCGAATATTACTTAGAGACTTACTCCCTCATGTCCCACTATGTGTTCCTTGATCCTCTGGTCGGACTGATGGCGTCCAAATTCACTATTAAAAAGTAAATGGATACGGGCACATATAATATAATTTACCCAACTATAAGTCGGGGTTGAATCCTACAGAGAACAATATGTAGGCGATTAGGAATGTACGAAAATTATCACTTATCGGGTAATGCAAAACACTAAGAATTTGGTTTTGAAAATGTTTTATAGCTAAATGCGAAAATGTAAACTAACCTAGAAAGTATGTTAAATGATCAATGGCTACAAGTATGAATGCATCGGGAATTACACTCAAGTAACGATACAATGTATTTCACGATTTTATAAATATGAGTTAGTTTATGTTAATTAGCCACGGTTATTAATTCTATATTAGTTTCTTCTGAAGACTAACAAGACTTCCTAATTAAATTATCCCTAAAACAATTAAGAGATTAAGCACTCCCGGATATGGCTACAAGTAGTTCAATCCTATCCTAGGTAGAATCTATAAAATGAGGGTTAATGCCTCAAGTTCTTGTTAATTAATCTTTCCCAACCCTTAATTATCTTTTCCAAAATTAATTCGGAGTTAATGGGCGAGTCCTAGGGTTAGAAAATCCCTTCAGAAACATTAAAGAACAAGAATAATTAAAGTAACAATAACTCACTTCATAAAAGAATAAAAATCATTCAATACATAAGCACAACAAGGTATTTAATCCGCACTTTAAACATGAATATTTTCATAAACAAGATTCAAGTGTTGAATAAAATACTACACACTTAAGTATTAATAAAAGCAAGAAAATGAAGAAATAAACATAAATGGGTAAGAAATCCTTAACCACAAGCTTCAAATCTTCAAGACCCAAGTGTGTGTGCGAACCCTAGCTTCCAAAACTTGTTCTCTCTAGCCCTAAGAATTGAAAATTAGCCAAAGATATGCTTGGATGAGTATAAAAATGGTTTGGGAGTGAGAAAATATGAAATGCCTAATTTGCCCAGGTCTGATGCCCGCTGACCACATCTGCGGATGGATTCCCGCAGATGCGCTTCCGTAAAAGCGGATAAATTATCGCAGAAGTGAAATATTGAACTTTGCTTTCCACTGCAGATGCAGATCACAAAAGCATAGAAGTGCTACCGCAGAAGCGAACAACCAATCGCAGATGCGATTTCTGAGAAAATGCCCAACTCCGCAGATGCGTGTCCACTCTTGAAGATGCGAGGTTGCTTCTGTGACCATTCCTCCACAGATGCGGAATCACTGGAGAATTTTGTATTGTTTTCACCCTCTTTTGCTCAATTCAACTTCAATTCAATTCAAATCACTTCACAACATCATTTACCTAAAAATCTAACAATACGCACCATAAAAGACCTCATATTATGGTTAAAGGACATAAAAGCTAAGGAAAAGAGACTAGATTGAGTGGTAAAATCACCACTCATCAACACCCCCAACTTAAAGCTTTTTCTTGTCCTCAAGCAAATCAAAACCAACACTTCAATTGAGGATTTACCATTTAAAACACAAGTGGTATTATTATTATTTACAAATCATATTCTCCAATCAAGTACCATACTTATGGATTTGGTTGATACTAATTATAAGGCTTAAGTATATGTATCTTTCATGAATGATTCGCTCATAAACAAAACAACTTCAAAAATGTGCAAGGGAGTTTCAAAATAATCAAGTGACAAGAATAAGCCTCAATGTGACGACCCGACCCGCTGTCACGAGAGTTACCGCCCCGTTTTCCCCATATTATGTTGCTCTATGTTTCAATATCCGTATTTGAGTTGCTCGGATAGAATTGAATTGGTTTTAGTTGGAAATGAGGCACTTAGCCTCTTAGAAGGAAGCTTGTTTTGGAAAAGTCAACCGGAAGTCGACTATATAGTTAGAAGGTTTGGATGTGAATTCCTGTGATTTGGTTAGCTTTGGGGGATTATTTGTGACTTAGGAGTGTGATCAGAATTGAGTTTGGAGGCTCGATATAGAATTAGGTTTGAATTGGCGAAGTTAGCATTTTGGCGATATCCGGTTGATATTTGAGATTTTGATCTGAGGGTCGGAATGGAATTCCAAGAGTTGCAGTAGCTCCATTAGGTGATTTTGGATATGCGTGCAAAGTTTCAGGCCATTCAGAGGTGGTTAGGTCGGGTTTTTGATTGAATGTGCAATTCGGAAGTTTTTAAGAAACTTAGGCTTTTATTTGAGGATAATTGAGGATTTTGATGCTAATGATAGTGTTTTGAAGGTTCAAGCAAGTTTGAATAAGGTATTAGATCATGTCTGTACTTTTGGTTGAGGTCCCGGGGGCCTCGGGGTGAGATCTGGAGTTAAAATGAGAAGTTTTGAGTTTGGCTTCAGGTTTGTATTGCTGGTTCGGTTGTTTCCGCATCTGCGGAAAAGGGACTGCATAAGCGGCTCCACAGATGCGGTGTATTGGTCGCAAAAGTGGTCTTTGAGGGGCCAGATTTTTCCATAAAAGTGGAAGTGTATCCGCAAATGCAGTGACCGCAGAAGCGGTTCTTGACCGAAAAAGCGGTCAGGTGGATTTTAAGTCAGACCGCATAAGCGGTCAGTTGGTCGCCTGTGCGGTAACCACAGGTGCGGTTATTTGACCGCAGAAGCGAAAATCATCCTGGGTTAAGTGAACAATGGTTCACGATTTTCAAAGACAAGAAAAATATTTTGGACTTCGGCTTAGGCGATTTTGGAGAGTATTCGAAGAGGTTTCATCAGGTATGAACTATTAGACTCGGATTAAACACTAAAATTCAAGGAATTAATGGTTAAAAAGGGGGTTCAGGCTTGAAACTTAAGAGAGTTTGAATTGATGATTTGAGGGGTCAAATGGACTCCGGTTCTTGTGTATTTGATATGTATGAACTCGTGGCGAGATAAGGATCGTATTGATGTAAAATTTTTTGGATTTTGAGAAGTGGGCCCAATGCTCGGGTTTTGCTAGTTTCGAGATTTTCGCTATTTCTCGATTGTTTTCGATTGGGTATTGTTCCTTTGGCATATTGTAATGTATTCGCTCTGATTTTGGTTAGATTCGACGTGCGTGGAGGCTGATTCATTGGGCAAAGGCATTGCCAGCTAGAGATTTCACCGGTTCGAGGTGAGTAATACTTGTAAATGATATCTTGAGGGTTTGAAACCCCAGATTTGCACATCATAGTACGGTATTGTGGTGACTTGCATGCCAGGTATGAGCATGGGGTAGAGCACCGTTGGGGATTGTGACTTGGTCCATCCCGGTTGTTGATTTTATAGTGTGATTGACTGAAACCTACTTGATGCTATCATGATTTGAGCTGATTGCCATGTTTTGGGCTTCGTGCCGATTATTTGAATCCTTCAGGGATTGATATCACTGTCTTTGCATTACTTTACATGTTATTTGATCTCGGTCCAAAGGTTTAAACACTGTTTTGCAAACTCAGCCATCTTTCTAAGATTTAAAAACTTAAATGATATTATACGGACATTTTGAGCTGAGAACTGCTATTTTACTATTGCCCAATGGGCTTATGTGCATTTCTGGACTGAGTATGGATTGGGCTGCACACCGCAGCAGTGTTATGTGTGTATTTCTTGACTGAAGATGGATTGGGCTGCGCACCGCAGCGGTGTGATATTGATATTGCGCTTAGGCTGTAGGAGCCCCTCCAGAGTCTGAACCCCCACAGTGAGCGCGGGTACCCAAATGGATCGGGCTGTACGCCGCAGCGGTCATGTGCATTGCATTGCATTCATGCATTGGTTCCTATTTGTGTTACGTGGCATGACATTCAACACTCTCATATCATTGGCATCCGTGCTATTTCTTGCACTGTTACCAGATACCCTGGTGTTATTTGTAATGGAGTGCTGTGCTCGAGGGGCTTGCTTATTTGCGGACTTGCACTATCTGATTATGCATTCAATTGCCTGACTGTTGGTAAAAGGATATTTTCAAAAGAGGTTTTTAACCGAGCCAGATATTTTCTAAAGGATTTTCATGGAATTACTGTTTTCTCAAGGATCTTACTGTACTATATAGCATGGTTGAGTGCTTTACATGTTTTCTTACCGCTCAGTTATTATTTACTCTTATTACCACTGAGTTGAAAGTACTCACTTTACTCCCTGCACCATGTGTGTAGATTCAGGTGTCACGGGAGCATAGTTGAGCTATTTTCTATTATAAGAGCTTCTCAGGAGTTGTCGAGGTAGCTGCCTGATGTTTGCAGGACCCGACTCCTCCCCTATCCCTTTATTATTTCTGCATTTTAGAACATCAGCACTAGTGAGGATTTATTTTTTTTAATCTTAGAGGCTCTAGACTCAAGACCCAGGTCTTTGGGAGATGTTGGCTATGTCAGTGATTCATACTGTCTCTATCTAAATTATTGGTTAATAGACTTGTTAAACTGTAAATTTAATGATATAAATTGGAAATGAGATGTGTGATTGGGTTTTGAGTGTTAATTGGTCGGGCTTGCCTAGAAATGGTGTTGGGTGCCATCACGACCGGGATTGGGGTCGTGATAAGTTGGTATCAGAGCCTAGGTTACTAGGCCTGATGAGTCATGAGCCGGTTAGTAGAGTCTCGTGGATCAGTACGGAGACGTCTGTATTTATCCTCGAGAGGCTGTAGAACCTTTAGGAAAACTTTACTTTCTTGGAATTCTTATCGTGCATACTTTATTCAGCTTGAGATATAACTTTTGAAATTCCTTCCACACGTCTGTATGCGCACGTGAGCGCTCAATATTGTATGTGCCTTGATGGTTTGTGATTCCCTGATCAAGGGGTGATATGTGATCTTCGTGAAGAATATTTTCGTATCTCCTAGTTGGGAAGTGAAGTACATTGCGTGTGGCGGTATGAGTTCAGACTCAGGAAGACTAAATGGCTGTGTTATATGTATGACGGTGGAAGGTGTGCTGAAATACTAAATCGAGGCGAAGCAGGTGGCTTATCTCCTGCGGAGTGTTCTTAAGGGGTACCATTCTTATGTATATTGTTAGAAGATCTCATGTGTAATTGAAAGGTACGTGTTATAATTTGAAAATTTGGGTCACTTCAGAGAGTGGACTCAGCTGATGTGGGGATGAATGCGAGGTTCGTAGAGGATTTCAGTATCTGAGGATCTGTGTTTTCATAAACTAATAGATGATTTGAGTTTAATCTCACTATAATATTGTGGCATCATTAGAGTAAAAGTATTATGAGTTATTAAATGTGTCCTGATAGATGGCTTCGAGCCAAGTTGGGGAGGTTGCTGTTGATTAGCTGATCGTGCCGTTATGTGCTATGTTGTTTCCGTTTTGAGGTATGCTGACAGATCAGTCCTGGTTGCAGAAAAAGAGCCGAGGATGGCACGAGTGAAGCAAAATTTTGATAAAGGTTATATGGTGCTTCGTAGATGTGAGGAAATAATAGGATGTCTTGAGTGTTGTTGATAAAGAATGCTCGGTGTATAGAGAAGGAAGATGTTCGTTTGAATTAGAATGAGATCATATCCTACGGTGTCAGAGTGCTAATAAGGCACGAGTGGTTCTGTTCGTTAAATCAGATAATTTGGAGTTGTGTAAGAGTGAATGACTCTCGAGAATGGTTTTATTGTGTCCAAGAATTGGCATCTAATAATCAGGTGTTTTAGTATGTGGCTAGGGACTGTGCTTTCATTAGAAAAGATCAAGACTTGTGATATTTTATGCTAATTATGGGATTCTATGTATCAGTATCTGGGAAGTGATGGTAACGAATTTCGATTCGCAAGAAGTTCTTCAAGTGAAGTATTCTGGAATGTGGTATTTCTGGGTACGGTTGAGAAAGCATTCGGTGGCCTATGGGTCTTAGACAGTATGGTCTTATGTTCGAATCTCCTACTAGTGATCTGGGAGATCTATATGTTGCTCTGTGCTATAAGGCATTATGATTTTCGGACTGTGGGCACATATAGTGCGGTGCTATCGAGATTCATAGTGGAAGCTGAGTTTTGTAGCTTACAACGCTATAGGTAGATATCATTATGCACTCAGTATGCTTACGACCGATGCTCGATATTTTGTTATAATGAGCAAATTTGGCTTGATGTGCATCTCTCTATGTGAGATATTTGTGTGGATCGGGTGGCACGCCGCCACAGGTATACTGTCGGGATCGGGTTGCACGCCGCAACAGTGTGATGTTGAGAATAGTTTTCCATATGTTACTTGGTATGTCTTGCGTCTTGGGTTCTGAGAAAAGTCCGTATCGGGTGTTGCTTGGCGAATGGCGCATCGGTTGTGTCCTTTCTGGATCGAATGGTGTATATTACTTGCTTCACCATGGGTGTGATGGATTGCTTGGTTTCAGACATCAATCTGTGCGTGTCTATCTATTTTGAGCATAGCAACTTGAGGTGCTTCATGTGTAACAGTGTTTGGATAAGATCGCGCATTATAGCGAGGCTACGCGGAGATTAGACCCTTCGGGGTAGATTCAGATATTCTATTTCTATGATGTGGGACGGGGTCCCAGCCTTGTGTTGTGATGGTACTGAGGAGTTCGAGTTACAGCTCTTTTGTTGGAGTCATTTGTCATAAGTTGAGTATGTTCAGACCGCCCTTCATTGGTGCGTGGATTATGCAAGTTGTGGCTTAGGCCTGTAATGAGGTGCCATATCACCAGATGGTATGTTGGATTCGAGGTGATCGTGGGAATCATTAATGAACATGAACAAATTTGATTAGTACTTGTTGGAAGAATAATATCGAGGTTTGGTTTGGAAATCTGTTATAGTATTAGTCAACAAGGTAGTGGCTTCATGTATGGGTGACCTGAGGAATGGTTACGATTTATCGCGTGTTTTATTTATCGTTGGCAGTATATGAAAGTGATGGAATAAGACTTTAGCTAATGAGAGGTTTCTATCGATATATGGTTGTTGTGGACAGCTGTTATGAATATAAGTTATCGTTTCAAGTGCTGGATTTTGTGGTATATCATGTGATTCTCGAAGGTTACATGTATGGGATATTACAGCTGGTTCGGGTTTATTCTGAATATGTACGTGAGGTTCTGATCTTGGGTATGATTTCGAAAAGTGCAATGTGGTTCTACAGTTATGGTCTAGATGGATTGGGAAATTTCAGTTGTGAAGTGTTATCGGACCTATATGAGATAAGGTGACATGGAATCACCGCTAGGTATGCTTGGTAAAGTCATTTAGCTGTTGGTTGGCTTCTAAGACAACTCTAAGTATGCTCGAGGACGAGCGATGGTTTAAGTTGGGGAGGATGTGATGACCCGACCCGTTGTCACGTGAGTTGCTACCCCGTTTTCCCCATATTATGTTGCTCTATGTTTAAATATCAATATTTGAGTTGCTCGAATAGAATTGAATTGGTTATAGTTGGAAATGAGGCACTTAGCCTCTTAGAAGGAAACTTGTTTTGAAAAGTCAACTGAAAGTTGACTATATAGTTAGAAGGCTCGGATGTGAATTCCGGTGATTTGGTTAGCTTCGGGGGATGATTTTTGACTTAGGAGTGCGATCGGAATTGAGTTTGAAGGCTCGGTGTAGAATTAGGCCTGAATTGGCGAAGTTAGCATTTTGGCGATATCCGGTTGATAGGTGAGATTTTGATCCGAGGGTCGGAATGGAATTCCAAGAGTTGCAGTAGCTCCGTTAGGTGATTTTGGATATGCGTGCAAAGTTTCAGGGTATTCGGAGGTGGTTAGGTCGGGTTTTTGATTGAATGTGCAATTCGGAAGTTTTTAAGAAACTTAGGCTTTGATTTGAGGATAATTGAGGATTTTGATGTTAACGATAGTGTTTTGAAGGTTCGAGCAAGTTTGATAAGGTATTAGATCATGTCTGTGCTTTTGGTTGAGGTCCCTGGGGCCTCGAGTTGAGATCCGGAGTTAAAACGAGAAGTTTTGAGTTTGGCTTCAGGTTTATATTGCTAGTTCTATTGTTTCTGCATCTGCGGAAAAGGGACCGCATAAGCAGCTCCGCAGATGCAGTGTATTGGTCGCAAAACCGGTCCTTGAGGGACCAGAGTTTTCCACAAAAGCGGAAGTGGATCCACAAATGCGGTGATCGCAGGAGCGGTTCTTGACCGCAAAAGCGGTCCGGTGGATTTTAAGTCAGACCGCATAAGTGGTCAGTTGGTCGGGTGTGCGGTAACCGCAGGTGCGGTTATTTGACCACAGAAGCGGAAATCGTTCTGGGTTAAGTGAACAGTGGTTCATGATTTTGAAAGAGAAGAAAAATATTTTGGACTTCGGCTTAGGCGATTCTTGGGCGATTTTGGAGAGAATTCGAAGAGGTTTCATCAGGTATGAACTATTGGACTCGGATTTTTTTTATATAGTGTAAAATCATGGATTAACACTGAAATTTAAGGAATTAATGGTTAAAAATGGGGGTTAGGGCTTGAAACTTAAGAGAGTTTGAATTGATGATTTGAGGGGTCAAATGGACTCCGATTCATGTGTATTTGATATGTAAGAACCCGTGGCGAGATAAGGATTGTATTGATGTAAAATTTTTTGGATTTCGAGAAGTGGGCCCGGGGCTCAGGTTTTAATAGTTTCGAGATTTTTGCTATTTCTTGATTGTTTTCGATTGGGTATT
Organism: Nicotiana glauca; assembly: GCA_026770625.1. Classification (NCBI taxonomy): domain Eukaryota; kingdom Viridiplantae; phylum Streptophyta; class Magnoliopsida; order Solanales; family Solanaceae; genus Nicotiana; species Nicotiana glauca. The sequence continues at coordinate 44,736 of MU702844.1, read as the reverse complement.
GTTCCCTTGGAATATTGTAATATATTCGCTCTGATTTTGGTTAGATTCAACATGCGTGGAGGCCGATTCATGGGGAAAAGGCGTCGCAAGCTAGAGATTTCACCGGTTCGAGGTGAGTAATAATTGTAAATGATATCCTGAGGGTTTGAAACCCCGGATTTGCACATCATAGTGTTGTATTGTGGTGACTTGCACGCCAGGTATGAGCGTGGGGTAGAGCACCGTTGGGGAATGTGACTTGGTCCGTCCCGGTTGTTGATTTTACTGTGTGATTGACTGAAACCCACTTGATGCTATCATGATTTGGGCTGATTGCCATGTTTTGGGTTTCGTGCCGATTATTTGAATCCTTCAGGGATTGATATCACTCTCTTTGAATTACTTTGCATGTGATTTAATCTCGGTCCAAAGGTTTAAACACTGTTTTGCAAACTCAGCCATATTTCTAAGATTTAAAAACTTAAATGATATTATACTGACGTTTTGAGCTGAGAACTGCTATTTTACTATTGCCCAAGGGGCTTATGTGCATTTCTGGACTGAGCATGGATCGGGTTGCGCACCGCAGCAGTGTTATGTGTGTATTTCTGGACTGAGGATGGATCGGGCTGCGCGCTGCAGCGGTGTGATATTGATATTGCGCTTGGGCTGTAGGAGCCCCTCTAGAGTCTGAACCCGTACAGTGAGCGTGGATACCCAAATGGATCGGGCTGTACACCGCAGCGGTCATATGCATTGCACTGCATTCATGCATTGGTTCCTGTTTGTGTTACGTGGCATGACATTCAGCACTCTCATATCATTGGCATCCATGCTATTTCTTGCACTGTTACCATATACCGTGGTGTTATTTGTAATGGAGTGCTGTGCCCGAGGGGCTGACTTATGTGCGGACTTGCACTATCTGATTATGCATTCAATTGCTTGACTGTTGGTAAAAGGATATTTTCATAAGACGTTTTTAACTGAGCCAAATATTTTCTAAAGGATTTTCATGGAATTACTGTTTTCTCAAGGGTCTTACTGTCCTATATAGCATGGTGGAGTGCTTTACGTGTTTTCTTACCGCTCAGTTATTATTTACTCTTATTACCACTGAGTTGGAAGTACTCACTTTACTCCCTACACCATGTGTGTAGATTCAGGTGTCACGGGAGCATAGTTGAGCTATTTGCTATTATCAGAGCTTCTCAGGAGTTGTCGAGGTAGCTGCCTGATGTTCGCATGACCCGACTCCTCCCCTATCCCTTTATTATTTCCGCATTTTAGAATATCAGCACTACTGAGGATTTATTTTTTTGTTATCTTAGAGGCTCTAGACTCATGGCCCCAGGTCTTTGGGAGATGTTGGCTATGTCAGTGATTCATACTGTCTCTATCTAAATTATTTTTTAATAGACTTGTTAAACTGTAAATTTAATGCTATAAATTGGAAATGAGAAATGTGATTGGGTTGTGAGTGTTAATTGGTCGGGCTTGCCTAGCAATGGTGTTGGGCGCCATCACAACCGGGATTGGATTCGTGACACTCAAGAAGTGACTCAAAAGCACTAGTCCACTATATATGCTTAACTTACTCAATTTCACCAATCCTTCCTAATTCATGTCCCCTCACAAGAAAGAAAGTCCCACAATCACTATATTTACAATACAACATAAGGGACAAATTTACAAAAACACTCACTCTCACCAAGAATTTCTAAGTGTTACAACATCTTATACCATAAGCTTGCCCTTATTTTAATCCATCGCCTATTCAAAAATATTCGGTTGGAGGTCCCATAAGGACTTATTAAGCTTGTAATATAGGTTTAGGGAAGGGTCGGATACGCATATGGATACAAGTGACTTCATTCTCTTTGAACCCTACTCACATTTTTTATTTTTTTTGCACTTTGTTTCTCTTCAACCCACATAGCCTCATTGTCATCTAGTTCCCAATATAGAACCACCCTAAATACCTCTCTAATTTTCTTTAAGGCTCTATAATTTTTATACATACAAATATTTCTCTTTTTTGTTTATATACATATTTTTCTTTTGGAGCTTGAATAATTTAAAATACAAACACTTTGAGGTATATGATCCTACACTCAATGTACAACCTTACCAATTTTCACTTTGACACCACACCCCCAACTTAGGCTTTTAGCCTCATTCTCAATATTCTAGGAGGGACGGGTTCAAAATAGGGAATTATTTAACAAAAAAGGGATAGGTTTGTAATGAGGATGCCAAAGAAAAGGTTAAAGGCTCAAATCGGGTTCTAGTGATATTATTTATGCAATGGTAGGCTTGAAAGGCTAAAGAGGTTTTGCAAATAAAACAAAGATGCCTAAGATCTTCCCTCCAAACAAACATACTATCATTAGCGTTGAAAGACCAACCGGGCAAGTTCTAGATGATAGAAGTAAACACAATATTTTATTTGTACAAACACTAACACACATGGCACATGAATTAATCAGACGGATCAATCATTTTCTAATAAGAATGTCTAGAGAAATATTATTCAAACTATGAGCAAAAAGTCACTAAAAGAGCCAAAAATATTATCACAAAAATTATTCTTCATCATGCAACTTGCTTGTTTTAGTTCAAAATCAAATTTTGGAGGGGTATTCTTAATTCATAATTCACATACAAGAGACTAATTTTATTAGTACCAAATAATCCAAAAGTTCCCTCCTAATAAAACAAGACTAATTACCTTAAGAAAGTTATCACGCCATCTATCATAGGGAAGAGTCATCCTGTTCACTTCAAAATGTTCCTTGGGAAAAAACCGTAGCATGAAGAAAATCCAAGGAAATATTACTTAAGAAAAAAAATAAAAGAAAACAACACTACTAAAAAGGATACTAAAATTAAAGCGACTAATACAAATAATAACAAGCTATAATAAAAAATATCACGAAAGAAAGATAAAAATAATAAGCCAAATATA